>RYFJ01001523.1:0-151860 GCA_003991445.1 Oryza meyeriana var. granulata
CGATTACCGCTGATGAGATTTGTAGCAGGTTGGTATTTTTGCTAGAGCTCTTATGGTACCTATTTAGCGGTTTTTACAAATGTTGGTTTTACAAAACGGAGTCTTAAGTGGTAGTGTGCATGGAACATCGGAGGGTCATGGATAGCTTTGGCTTGTGAAAGATTTAATTTCATTGATCAAGCCTCTGCCAATTGTATTATGCTTTTAGGATTGTTTTCTTATGCACGATTTGACTTCGGTAATTTTTGCTATTATGTCTAATCTATATTGTCTAGTCATTTTTTATCTCGAGTGGGAGAGTGTCCAAAGTTTTGAACTTGGAAGTACTGATTAGTGATATATGTATATTATTCCTTGTGTGTGATTCATTATGCATGTGAATGCTTGTTAATGGCGTCTTCTTATGTAGGCATAATGTCTTGTTTTAAAATGCAGGAACTGTAATCATGTAGTGAATATTCTGGTGAGGCGAAGACGCATTGAGAAATGGTTTCTCCAAGGTTGGGGGTTTCAATGGTAAACTAGCTCTGGACCGGGTTTTCTGAAGACAGGTCTGACGCGTTTCAGTATTGGCTTCTGGCGGGGTTCGGAAACGATGTGCCTTGTTCGGTTGTGCAGAGCTGAGACAAGCTAATCAATGTGGCTTTTGTGAGAAAAATTGAATGATGGATGCAGGATCTCTTTGTTGTTTTTTTCTCACGTTATTATTTTGCGTTGGAGCTTATGTGATTTGTTTTTCTGTGGGAGTGGAGCTTCTTTGTGACATATTATGCAATTCTTATTTTTATGTGCCGAGAAAAATTGATGTGAGATGAAATCCTAGATGCCTTATACTCGGATCGAAGGGTGTGCATGTCATGAGTTTGCTATTACAGTGATGATGTATATTAAGCGGGTTTGGCTTTAGTTCTAAGGTTGGTGGCATTGAGACTTGATACTTTTTCTTTTAGTGTCTTGTAGGTCAAGTGTGATGAAGTTGTGCTTTCTTTATGGAGTGATGATATATTATATGGAAGTCGCTAATGGTCGGTAAAGCTAGTGTTGCCATTTTTATTGGGTATCATAATTCTAACCTTTGCATAGCTGCTCAGTTGTGTTATCTAGCCTGAATATGTTCCTTTGTCTTGGGATTAATGCAACTACTCATTGGTGCATGGGAGCTGCCTTTCCATTATTGCTCATACTTGTGCAGAACAAATAGAGGGAATTTAGTCTAACATTGTGAGGTTTCAATCTTTTAGGCTACTTGCTTTCACTCAAGGGTCACTAAAGTGAAACTTGTGTTTGTGCAAATAATGCTATTTTCTCTTTGGTTGTGGTTTGAGCAAGATAAATCCAGATGGAGTAATAGTGGAAGGGCTTTCTAGAATATTTGCATCAACTTGGTATGGCTAAATGGCAAAGGTGTGTTTACTCTATTCTACTCGTTTTGGTGCTACTTTGTGCATTCTAGGCCCAAAATTTTTCCTTTTTTTCGATGGCTGTGTGAGCATCTGGCATTGGCTTAAGCTTCCATATGTCTTTCTCGTGTTGTGCCTTTAGAAATTTGAGTTTACACTTTTATATGAGAATTTGGACTGGTGTAAGTGCTAATTATGCGAAGTTATGAGCTAAAATTCTTCTAGTAGGATTGGTACCATGGCTTGAATTTTGTGCATGCCTGTTTGTGCGATAGGGATAGATTTTTTAAAAATCAACCAGCTATGCTAGTGGTGTCTTGTTTGAAAAGTATTGTGGATTTTGGTCTTTGTGCCTTAATTGATCTATTTGTGACTATTGCTCTAATTGTTTGGTTGTTGTCTAGTCACAAATAGTGAGATTCCCTCAAGTCCATAAATTGCTATCTATCATCTCTCCCATCTCAACTCCTTGGAAGAAACGGAAATTCATGGAAACATTTGGAAATCTTATCTTTTTCTGACCAAAATCTTTTCTCTAGATCATATCCTTGTCTCATATCATCTCAGATGCAAGTAAAGGAGTACTAGAATATGTCAATATCTGGAATCAAGTCATCTGTTGACTCCCTGGGCGGCTTGACCGGTTTCCAAAACCGGCCTGAGCCGGTTTTACCCAGGAAAGTTACCCTCAGGCATAACTTTCCCCATCAGGCCCCTTCTTCATCCTTTCACCCTTCCACACCCACACATCTCCCCTCGTTGTGTCCTCTCTGTGCTTCACCCTCATCCATGGCGTTTTGAGGTTTCAGACCAAGAAAAGAGGTCTCTGTGCGATTTGAAGCCTCCCAAAGCGGCCTAAGCCGGGGGGTTCCTAGGCCCGCATTTGCAGTAGGGAACACTCTCCTCATTCTCAAGGTATACTTTGGTTCCCCTCGCCGACTGAACACATCGATGCTTTTCTTTCAAATCCTTCGAGTAATCATGTCCTAGTATGCTAGTAAGCTATCCCGCAGAGATGATTCGATTTGGTGGGGCTACATTCTCGAATCCCCCATGACCTAGGGTTGACTCTGCCAAAAACCGGCCTGGCCGGTTTTGAAACCGGCCTGACGGTTTTGGACAGAAACCATGGCCTAGTTCTTTCTGGCCTGCTTCAATCTCTTTAAATCATATCTTTTCTTCAAGCTATCTTCTATGTTTATTATCGAATATCACAGGAAATGAGCGAATATTCCTTTGAGAAGAAAAAGATTCCTCTCAGAACATTGTGCATCAGGTTCTTCTAGCAACCCAGGGTGAGCGGCTTTCTCTGAGGCCAAAAGAAGTCATATTCAGATTGATCAAACCAAGGGTCACATGACTATCGAGGGAAGATGATGATGAGATTCATAGCACATCTAGCAGTAATGATGATGAGGTTGAGGATGAGACTTTCCGTATTGCACCTCGCACGGAAAGTCCTGCCATTGAGGAGAGTGATGAGGAGAGGAACCTGCTGGTGATTGATGCAGAGGTGAGGAAGAGGAAGAAGGAGATGATGGTTGATGACAATGAGGTCATGGCAAAATGCTGTCATCAGAAGCTTACTGGTCAGCAAGCAGAAAAGTGGTAAATTCATCTTGGACTTGGTATGACTTGACAAAGCAAGGCAGAAGAGAAGAGAAAGTCCACTATTGTTGAGAGCGAGTGCTACCGACTACAGGTTTCACCCTCTTTTAGCAAGATTACTAGCAGACGCATATATAATCAAGAGTCTACAGTAGTGTCAGAAAGCACAGTGGGTGGATTGGGAATATATGGAAAACGCAAGACAACAATCTTCATGACATCATTGCTGCTTGCATTCAGTCAAGAAAATCAAATCTCTCATGGGCTATCGCTATAATTGGAACACCGAGATTATAAGCTAGTTTTATGCCATGGTGTACTTTGAGGAGCATGGAGATGTAAAGGACGATGCATTGGAGGACAGAGGGCATTGTACTAGCATCTCTTACACTGACTTCGCTGAGACTTTTGGATACAGCAGAGTATCGATCTCGGCTGTCCTAAGATTCATGGTAGTGTGACTCCCGCCGTAGAGATGAAGTTCATGTATCCTAGCTTAATAATCAGGAATTATGGCAGGTAAGGGGTCTGTACACTACTACTCCATCCTAAACCGCATGTTTAGGGAAGACTTTCACACCGAGAGATGGGAAACCGAGCGACATTTCCCTATGCTAGAAACTTGCTTGTAGTCATGGGGGGGAGATCAAATGAGGAGAAGTTTTGTGTGTGGTGAGACTTTATTATTTTTGGAGGAAATTAGACACACTTCTGAAAAGTCTCAGAAGGTGTGTGGCTTGGACGCCTACCCCTCATGCGCTTGGTTGAGAAAGCATGGGAGGACATATCCCAAAGATTCAAAGCATGAAGCCCCTCAGGGATTCCGGCTCCAAAGAAGCCTCCTTGTGCCATCTCCACCCAAAGACCGAAGATCAGATGCAATGGAGCCTACCATGAGCAGCATGTGGCAGAGCGAGCAGCAAGGCAGCCGGTTTCCCACAGGTTGGGACTGGCCCCAAACGGCCTGGGTTCCTGACGTTTCTGAAAACCGGGGTTTGATGCCGTGATCTGACCAGCGATGGCGGGGTCCTCCTCCCAATGCACGCAAGAAGCCGTCCGCTCCCAATTAGGCTTTTTCAACCTGTTCACTGTGGGTGTTGCAAGACTCAGAGAGACATTCAGGCTGGAGTTGAGGCAGCAGCGGAATTGATAGCAAAAAGGGGCGAGATGCATTAAGAAATGCATGTGCGATACTTTGAGGAACCGCTATCTCCTATTTCTCCTGCACTAGAGTGCCTGAGATTCCTCCCCTAGGACTATGTTGACTGCTTTTCAG
Organism: Oryza meyeriana var. granulata; assembly: GCA_003991445.1. Lineage (NCBI taxonomy): Eukaryota > Viridiplantae > Streptophyta > Magnoliopsida > Poales > Poaceae > Oryza > Oryza meyeriana. Next base: position 4,285 of record RYFJ01001523.1, read on the forward strand.
AATGCGGGGTACTTTGAGAAGTATCAGCATATCTTCACTCCAGGGGTAGTCTTCTTCACACAGGCACCACCACATCCTCATATCCAGGCGATAATCCTTTCTGTTTCCTACATCTTTCCATGGATGATTTCACCGCCTGCAGCGCATGCCCCACTTTGGGATGAGTGCTCAAGATTCCATATGAGTGACGCAAACGTGTGCCTCTTTCTCAGGCCCCTTTTGTGGCTGCTTGATGACAAAGGGGGAAGAATGAGAGATTAGAAGCTCAGCATGAAAAGAGGGCGGAGAAAGAAAATCCAAGATGGCACTCTCTTTATCTTGGATTGTAATAAATTCGAATTTGCTCTCTTTGTGGACTTGAGAACTTGTACTGAGTGCTACTGTGTGTAATGAACTTTATTTATTACTATTAACGTGACTTCGTGTTAGTGTGATATGCGATGAATGCTTGAGTTAATGGTGGTTTGTGCTGGCTGGAGCAAAACTGGCCTGGCCGTTTCTAAAAACAGGTCTGACCGTTTGGAAAAACTGGCCTGCCGTTTCTGAAACAGGCCTGACCCGGTTTGGCCAGAGCAGCACAAAATTTTTTTTTTAGCTCTCTTGGTTGAGTGATATTTCATCGTCATTGCATCACGGAGTATTTGTTTATAACACACACACCTTTTTTGCACCCCACGGATGTTGATATAGGGGGAGCTCTTTTTTGTCGCTTAATATGTGCAAATTTGGCATTGAAGGCCGAGACTTGTGGAAAAACTCATTCATAAGCACATATTAAAAGGGGGAGCTCAAATGATATTCTAAGAATTCAAAAGTTTATTTATGATTTATTTGTGAGCTTTAATCGAGGTTGTCATCATATCACCAAAAAAAGGGGGAATTGAAAGTGCATCTAGGCCCCTAAGTGGTTTGGTGAGTTGAATGACAAAACGATTAAAAGGACTAACTTGTTTGCTAAGTGTTTTGAGCAGGGATTTAATCTTATGATTATATTGTGATATTATTGGCTCATAAGAATAGCATTGTTTGGGTCTCATGTTTGGAAAGGCATTGGACAAATGCATAATAATGGATTTTATTGGTCTTTATTGTTGATGTGAAGCAAAGCTTAGCTTAAAGTCGACGAGAGTGTGTGAGATGAATGTCAAGCAAAGGGACAAGTAACAGGGGACCAAGCAAGGGGGAACCAAGTGATACTTTGGCACTAGTAACCCATTGCTAGGGTGAGTGAAGTGTGCTTGGAGTACACCTCGATCGTCTTTATCTAGCGAAGCAATGCAAGCATCGAATTCTTTGTTGGATATTTGATGAAGTGGTCTTATAGATGGATGATGGTATGTCAATTCATATTATGTTTGAAAGGTCCTAAGTCACTAGCTCAAGATGGATATGCTCAGTGGTTGTTCAATGTTGAAAGACCTCAAGTTGAGAATGATCAAGTATTGGCATGTTGAAGACATACAAGCTCAAATGGATGAAATATTGTAAATGTTTAATCTTGAGTATAGGAATGCCGTACTATCAAGAGGGATGCAACATTGACTGCATGGAAACACCAAAAGTGCTAATAGGTCAACCCATGTGAGAGAGCCTTGAGAGTTAACTTGAGTGTGCTGACCAGAGCAAAACAGGTCTGGCCGGTTTTGCAAACCGGCCTGGCCGGTTTTCTCTGAGTCAGCTCTAACGGCTAGTTGGTTTGACAAACCGGCCTGGCCGGTTTTGGAAACCGGCCTGACCGGTTTTTCCCTGACAGTAACGGCTAGTTTTTGGTGAGTGGGTATTTATACCCTTTGGCCCTCTCCTTTGAGAGCTGCTGGTTGATTCTGGTTCTTTCACATTCTAAAGGGTTGCTAACACCAGCAAGGCTCTCCCCAACCTCTCTTTGTGAGATAGGCTTGATTTGGTTGAAATCTTTGAGTTGGGTTGAGAGAGAGTTTGTATGTGAGCTTTAGAGAGCAGTCCATAGTCTTGAGCACTTGAAGGTGAAGTCTCGCAGCTCGAGAAGCATTTGTTACTCTTGGAGGTGAAGCCTCCTAGACGGGTAGGCATCGCCGGTGAGCTCCCAGGTTTGTGGTGAGCCACGGATCGTTTGTACAGGTTTGATCTTGCCTCCGAAAGGGAAAAGATCGCCTTAGTGGAATCGGGGACATAGCTTGACCTTGGGGTCACGAAAAGCTTCCTCAACGGAGACGTAGGGTTCACGGTGGTGAATCCAAACTTCGGTAAACAAACTCCTTGTGTCTCCACTGCGGTTTGTCTCACATTTGATCTCTAGCACATTTACTTTGCTTCCGCTCGATCTACTTTGGTGTGCTTGTATTGTGTGCAGGGACTAAGTAAACCTGCTGTGCTACATCAGCAAAGGCACATCTTCAAGTTTGGTTTGTGTTGGAACTCATTAAGGGGGTGTATTTTACTTGTGTAGGTTCTGCAGTAGAAAACCGGCCTGATCTGTTTGGAAAACCGGCCTGGCCGATTTTGGGTTTTGAGTCAGAAACCGGCCTGACCTGTTTGGGAAACCGGCCTGGCCGGTTTTGGTACTGACTTTGCATTAAGTTTTTATAATTGCAGAATTTGCCTATTCACCCCCCCTCTAGGCGACATCTCGGTCCGTTCAATTTGGTCATAACTCTGTTGGGCAGGGTATGTCCCATGAGGGTTGCCAGCCGAATCCTATGCTAATGTGAGGTTCGGGTAGCTTAGTCGGCTATAATTTTGCCAGGTTGGGTATGCTCCAAGAGGGTCGCCAGCTAAATCCTGCGCTAGCGCAATGTTCGGGTACCTGCCAAAACAAAGAAACAAGCCACTACTGGAGCTTTCAGTCAGAGGTAGCACCAAACCTGGAATCTACGGAGGTGCTCATCATTATTCAAGACTTGAAGACCCCAATCATTCGATTCCTATTAGAAGATGAACTTCCTAAAAATCGCAATGAAGCTGAGTAAGTCAAGCGACGGAGCAAAAATTTTATCATAGTCGGAGAAGACCTATATCGTCAACGTGCATCCGGAGTTCTCATGCACCGTATCACACCTGAGGAGGATAAGCAGATCCTGCAATCTATCCACTCGGGCATCTGTGGCAACCATGTTGCATCCAGAAAATTAGTTGGAAAGGCTTGTATACAAGAATTCTTCTGGCCGACTGCAGTTATCGACGCTGAGGCACTCGGCTGGTCCTATAAGGGATGTCAATTTTTTGCTTGGCAAGCACATCTACCGGCATAAGAGTTGCAGACTATCCCAATATTATAGTCACACATCTGTTCATCACGGTGGATAAGCTCATAAGGTGGATTGAGGATAAACCTGTTGCAACCATCGCTGCGGCCAGGGCAAAAGACTTCATATTGAGTATAATCTACAGATCTGGAGCCCCCAATCGCATCGTTGTGGGCAACACACTTAGTTCACGAGTGGCGTATTCAGAAATTTCTGCGACGACTTCGGCATCAAAATCTGTTATGCTTCAGTGACACACACCCAGAGCAATGGGCAGGTTGAGCAATGATCAAAATCTCCGGATTTTATAGGGCTACGCTAGGTAGGTCGGTTTGGGCTGGCTTATTCGGTAGTAGGCTCAAGATATGAGTTTCTAAATAACATGCTCTATTGAGCCGACTGTTGACTGTGTTAAAATCACAGTGTAGATGCTATTAACAGAAACCGATTAAATAATCAGATATGCTTCATGAAACCCTAATTGCTGGATACATGTGTTCAGATATCTGAATTATTTACTAGGTGTTGAGGATATATCCTTATAAGGATCAATAGCTAGTCTCCATTAAAATTGGAGATGCAGATATCTCTCAAGTACACTTGACCACATATTGAGTTAAAATCTATGAAGTGGTACTCGGCTTACATGCTTAGCCAAAAAATTGCCCTGAGCAAAAATTCTTGTAGCTGACATGATGCTGAAGAGTCTAATTTCCGTATAGTATACTACTCGGGAAAGACTGAAAGGTTAAAGATCTTTGACTTAATGTTTAATTGTTTCATAATTAAGCATAAAGTCGGAGATTACACCTAATAGGTACGCCTATTCGGCGCACACTATTTATATTTTTTCATGAAGCCCTTCATTGCCTCGTTGCCAGCTGACATGAAGCAGGACTCGGGAGAAGAAGCACTTGGACAAAGAGTACTCAGGAGCAATGCACTTGGGAATTCTTCACCATGGAGGATTTGTACTCGGCATTAGCTGTGACTCAATTATGAAGGTCTTAGGGGCTGTTGTCGAGGCCATGGGCCCCGGGTACCTCATGAGAAGCTTTAGGGCCACTCGGACATAGGATGGGCCTAATCTTGTAATTAGGGATACAATAGGACTCAGCATACATTACCTTGCACGACAAGGAAAGGATATAGTCCTAATTGGGTACGTTGTATTCCTAGAAGGAAATCCCTTGATCGGAACCCGACTGGAATTCCTACTCTGTAACCCTGTCCCCCGGTATATAAGGGGAGGCAGGGCGCCCCCTGAGGGCAGAGAAGAAACGCATATCAGAATCTCACCAGAGAAACCTCAAAGGCAATACACCACAACTGGATGTAAAGTATTACCTCATCTCGAGGGCCTGAACTAGTATAAATTGTTTTGTGTTCCTTTGCAATCCATCAAGTTTAGGTCTCACGAGTAGCCCCACATTATTATTGCCGATACAAAACATCGACAAAAGGACACACGAGATTTATATTGGTTCAGACCCTCGGGGTGAGGTAATACCCTACTTCTAGTTGTGGTGTATTGCTTTCGCGGTATGTGGAATCATCTGCCCCAAGGGGCTCTCTACCTCTCCTTATATACTGGAGGGATGAGGGTTACAGGGTAGGAAATCCAGTTGGATGCGACCAAGGGCTTTTCTTATCAGTACATATAGTATCCGGCTAGGACTATATCCCTTTCCTTGTCATGCAAGGTAATATGAAGCCGAGTCCTACTTTATCTCTAATTGTAGGGACCGGCCTACCCTCTGCCCGAGTGGTCGTAATTGTTCTCCTTGAGGTATCCGGGGCCCATAACCTCCACAGTAGCCCATGTGACCTTCATAGTTGAGTCGCAGCTGATGCCAAGTGCTCATCCTCCATGGTGAAAAGGCTCCCGAGTGCTTTGCTCCCGAGTTCTCATCGTCGGAGTGTTTCTTCTCCCGCGTCCTACCTCATGTCAGCTGGCAACGAGGCTATGAAGGGCTTCATAGAAATAGATGAATAGTATACGCCGAATAGGCGCACCTATTAGGTGTAGCCCCCGACTTTATGCTTAATTGAGAAACAATTAAACATAAAGTCAAAGATCTTTAACCTTTAAGTCTTTCCCGAGTGATATGTTTCTTAGAAATTGGACTCTTCAGCCATATATTAACTGGAAATTTTGCTCGAGGCAATTTGGCTAAGCATATAAGCCGAGTATCACTATGGAGTAAACCCAATGTGTGATGAGGTGTACTAGAGAGATACCTGCATCCCCAATTTTAATGGAGACCAGCTATTGATCCTTATAAGGATATATCCTCAATACCTTAATAATCAAGATACCCGAATATATACACCCGGCTGTAGGCTTAGCATAAAGCTTATCTGATTATTCAATCGGTTTTTGTAGAATAGCACTTGCATCGCGATTTTAATGTGACCAGCGGGCGATTCAATAGGACATGCTATTTAAGAACTCATATCTTTAGCCTACTACCGAATAAGCCGGCCCAAACCGACATACCCAGTGTAGCCCACAAAATTGGCATCCCTCGCATGTCTGAACAATGTCATTGGCATTAGTAACCGCAGTCGGCCAAAGGAATCCTTGTCTGCAAGCCTTTACGACTTATGTTCTGGATGCAGCATGGTTGCCATACATGCCCGAGTGGATAGATTGAAGATCTGCTTGCCCTCCTCAGGTGTGACGCAGTGCATGAGAATTCCGGATGCGCATTGACAATATAGGTCTTCTCCGACTATGATAGAGCTTTTCCTCCATCGCTTGACTTACTCAGCTTTGTTGCAATCTTTAGGAAGTTCGTCCTCCAGTAGGAATCGAATGATTAGGGTCCTCTAGTCTTGAAAAATAATAAGCACCTTTGTAGGTTCTGGGTTTGGTGCAACCTCCGATTGTATGGGTTTTGGCTTCTTCTTGACTGAGAGCTCCTATAGTGGTTTCTTTCCTTGTTTTGGCCAAATAGGTACCCGAACGCTGCGCTAGCGCAGGATTCGGCAGGCAACCCTCTTTGGGGCATACCCAACCTAGCAAAATTATAGCCGAATAAGATACCCGAACATCGCATTAGCATAGGATTCGGTTGGTGACCCTCATGGGGCGTACCCTACCCAACCAACCTAATAAGGTACCCGAACCTCGCATTAGCAAAGGATTCGGCCGGCGACCCTCATGGGACGTACCCTACCCAACAATGTAGTACCTGAGCCCCGACTGGTGCCGAAGGTCGGTTATTATCCCTCATGGGGCGTACCAAGGTAAAGGTGACATACGTGTCCCGACTGACGCAAGTACTCGGTCAGTAGCCCTCATGGAGCACTTCGAGTGATTATTGAAGCATCGCACTCCAAGTGTATCATGGCAGACTAGTCCAGCCCTTGAGCGTAGGAGATAGGCTCATAACCATGAGTTCCTGTTACGCGTATTTGGAACTGGCCCTGCATTATAAACATATCGGATGAGTAGAATCTAATGAAGAAAACAATCACTCAAAGAACATTTATGTATTTTACAATAGATGTAAATATGTGTTCCTCCTCTTATTGATATTAATTTCCCCGAGTAATTGACACCTTACGTTTAAACACTCTGCCTGACTAGTCATAGCCCCTGAGCGTTGGGAGTCGGCTCATGGCTCTTTCCCAGACACACAATTTGGATGACTTGAGTTCGTCTTTCATGGAGCAAAGCTTCACGGATTAGAATTTATGCTACTCAAGTACTTTTGCAATCATTAAGAGTAAAAATAGAAAATACGCAGTATGTATACCTATTAGGTGTAAGCGGTTGCGGCATTGGTGAGGCCGAGTGAGGAATTGACGATCTCATCCTCCCTAGATCCGATCCCGACTGGCGCTAAGCTGTATCCGAGTCAAACCATACGGAAGTGAGTTGCCTCCAACCCCGTTTAGATGAGAACATCATATAAGGAGAAAATATTTATCAAAAAGTGACTTAGCTGTTCAATGGGCACAAGTTGGGAGTGGCACTCCTGCTTTAGTTAACCTATCCATAGGAATCTGCATCTTCTTGAATGCATCAAAGAATAAAACATCTGCAGAGCTCCCACCATCCACCAATACCCTATGGACCTTACATTGCGCTATGTCAATAGAGATGACGAGTGGGTCTTGGTATAGTAAAAGGATGCCTTCTGCATCTTCTGGACCAAAGGAGATTATGGTGCTCGAGTAGGCTAGTGGTTTTGTTTGTTGACTTGTGCCGACATGATTCACTTGCCGCACATACGTTTTCCTCTGCCTTTTTGACTCCATCCCGAGGAAAGAGCTGCCAGTGATTGCATTGATTACCCTCTTGGGAGCTTCCTCAATTGCCTCTACTTTCAACACTGCTCCTTCAATGAAATTATATGCCTGTGGATGGATTCTGTTCTGTTGCTTATTATCGTATTTCTCCTCCTGATCGGCCAAAATGCCCTGTATTGTTTTGCATTCCTCCGTTGCTTGTGTACAATGTCCATGCCACCTACAGAACTTGTACCCAACTGGAAATCTTCCTCGACCTCTTCCATTTCCACGTCCTCCTCTCCATGGTGTACGTCCCCATCCACCACGGTGAAAACTTCTCCCTTCATCGCCATGGCGGAAACTTCTCCCCTCTCCACCATGGTGAAAGGTTCTCTCTTCCTCCTTAATGAAATTTACCTGTTTTTTGTTATCATGCTTGAATCTTTTCCACAGATTGGCATTGTGCTCTGACTGATTCTCCTCTGTTAATTTATTTTTCTCTTTCCCTTTCGAAAACTTGTTGCCTAGCATTGCTGATGCTTCCGCCTCCATTCTCAAGTCGTTCTCTTCTCTCTTAGCAAAACTCTCCATTCTCTCAAACAACTCCTTGGCGGTGTTTGGCCTGTTTCTTGCGAGGTCGAATCTCAGCAGTCCTTTAAGCAAGCCCCTTTTCGTCACGGCTATTATCATTGCATCATCTACATGCTTGATTTGGCAGCGGACTCGGAAAAATCTCAACATGAATTCCCTTATTGTTTCTGACGGGAGTTACCGCACTACATATAGGTCGTCATGTTCTTTTGGCTTCTCATAAGCTCCAATGAATCCTGCTCGAAATGTATCCCTCATGTGTTCCCAAGAGTATATTGACAAAGGTGGAATTGTGGTGTACCACGAGAGCGCTACTCCCTCTAGTATTGTGAGAAGTATTTTCGCCTTTGTTGTGTCATCTCCTCCTGCCGCTTCCACTGCCGTTTCATATACTCTTAGGTACTCGTTTGGGTCGGTATCTCCCTTGTACTTGGTAGGTTTGAAAGGTTGAAATGTGTTGGCCAAGGTGCCATTTGCAGGTTTAGGCTTAAAGGACTTTTATCATCCACCGTTCACACTCCTTGGAACTGTGGCTGAGCAACAGGCATGTTCTGATTGGGGGTGTTCTGAAATGTTACTTATACTACTTGATTTTGAGGCAACTGTTGGAAGATTGGTTGAGGGGTTGGCTGAGCATATCGGGGAAAATGCTGATTTTGGTGAGGAAAAGGTTGATTTTGCTGGAGGAGAGGCTGATTTTGCTGGGGAAAAGGCTGATTTTGCTGGGAAAAAGACTGATTTTGCTGGTGAAAAGTTTGTTGCATAGTTTGCTAAGGATACGGGGTGTGAATAGGAGGTTGAATTGGGCTCTCAGTGTTGAGCATGGGGGTTTGCCTGCTTGGTAGACATGTTTGCGCCGAAATATTCAGAGCGTCTTGGGGTGGTACTTCCGTCGGTATTGGCATGGAACTCGGGATGTTCTGCTGGCTTATGACGGGTACATCTATGCTCGGTTGGTTCGGAATGGGTGTATTTGTAGAACTGGGCTGGTTTTGGATGGGTGATGCATCTGTGGAAATGAGTTGGCTCATGAGAAGTGGTTGATTTGTTTGTTCTGGGATATCTGCCACGGCTGCTTCTGCTGCTTCAACTAGATTTTGCAAATTCTGCAAGTTTTGCAACTCTCTCTACATCTCTTTGAATAGTTCGCGGCTTATCATCATAGCCCCTCGTGCTTCCACCATTTCCGCTAGGTCCACCTCAGTCACATGATTAACATCTCCCATACGTCCTCCTACTGCACTTGCCACCATTCCGTCTCCTGCCATGTTCTCGATTTCCCTTTCTGGCTCCATTTCACCTTCTGCGATGGGATCTACTATTTGCCTTGGTTGTTGTTGAAATGCGTCGGCATATCTTGTTGGTACTACTCTCGCTCTTTGTGGCCTCGGGTGCATCTACCCCCTAGCTTTCACCTTAGAGACTTGCGTCCCCACGAATGGCGCCACTGTTTTGACCTTTGGTCGCGAACAAGAAATGAGGATAAGCAGGGGAAATGTCTTCTCCCGCTTATCCTGCAATCTGGGGGCCAAATACACTCAAAACACTGTTTACCCAAATATCCTTTCCTTTACAATGGGACCTTACTTGCCTTTTATAGCCCAGGGGCCGTACAATGAGATTACAGAAATGGCCATGGGAGGACCGCTAACCCTAGGGGCAATTTAGACATAATACACTAACTTTGTGGTCCCCTCAGGGACAGCTGTCCAAAGTGGTCTAGACTGGTCCCCATGCCATATGGGGGAATATTCCTTTCTTGGCATACGTCCTAAGCCTCGTCTCCGACCTTGATATTTCGCCTCTCCCAAAGGGGAAATATTCTCGGCCTCCATCTTGGCGAAATGTTCACCCCTCCCGGTGGACTGAATGACTTGTTAGCCTTGTGCCTGGCAAGCAAGATTGTTAGTATTTCCCCAAGTATCGGTCGAATTAGGGACATGGCGTCTGGTCCTGCTCCAACAATTCTAATGGCACATCTATCGTAAGATGAGGGGGAGAACAAGCATTTGGAGAACTATGGATGTAGCATCTCCCATGTTAGAACAGATTTATGCCAGAATAAAGTAAAGTATTGTCAATGTTGTCGAGCGGGAAGCTCGCCATGAAATTGATCGAAACGGAGGTAGCGAAATACCTCGTTGAATCAGTCTTGCTTTGCTGTCATTTAGTTGTTGCAATTCTAGATGGAATATTGAATTGAATAATGGTTCTCGCTTCTTGAGAACACACACCTTTCCTTTTAATAATGAATTATTTCCAATATAGAGTAGCATGTTTAAGGCACTTATTATTCTGTTGCTACTACCTAGCATATGAGCATTATGCTTTAGATATTATAATTATGTAGCGTCCAAATAAAAAAAGAATTATTTGCGGTATGTACAACCACAAATACCACCTTGAGAGAAAGAGATATTTTCCAGATGAAATAGAACTGGAAATATTATGACTACTACTAGAAGCAACAACTGAATTTGTTGACCTAGAATGTGCCATAGTCATATTGCCTATAGAATAATTTGCATGAAGCATTATTGTACCGTGGACCCTCTTGAACTCTCTTAAGCGTGAAGATTATTTGGGCTATACTACTTTAGAGATAAAAAAACTAGAATATATTCTCCCTTTTAGCAATATATTTTAATCATATTGGTCTTAGAGTTATGATAATAAAATTGCAACTCATATGGTCATAGCATATATGAGAAATGATTTCCCTAAATAATGGAGATTCGTGTGCCTGCATGCACCAATGGGAGATTAATCCATAATCACATAACATGAAGGTATAATTCTAGCATTCCTGAACTGGATTGAGGGGAATACTTACGATTTTATTTGAATTCAAGTTTGAACTAAGAATAAAATATTTGGTTGAAACCAAATTATGCTTATGCTGGCAGCTAAAGCAAGTGACAGATGCAACTCTAGTACATTAGTCCAACTCCACTCAGAAAGTGTTAGAAATTCTTAGCTTCGGGTTAGTTAATTATTGCCAAACCCCATCGTTAGGAGGTCATTGCAAGCAAACCAGTTTTCTACAGACTTAGAGAAGAGGAGGAGAAAATTTGGGACGGAATTCTCACACGCGAGTGCCATAGCAACACTCAGCTATGTGGCAAATTGCACTAAACCAAACTAAAGATCATTGCACTATACAAAGCCTCCCATAGATGAGCATGGCTTTGTATGACGGTTACCACATCCAGCAATTGTGATTTAAATACCGTCTCAACCCCTATCATTATGAAAATAATGCAATGGATATCGCACAAATGTGAATAGGTTACGTGAGAAGAATCTCACTTAGTATGTGAACCCCAAATGCTTCTATGCTCAAGAATTGTATAAAATTAACAAAATATTGTATATAAAGCCATGTGAAAATCTTGCAGATTTGTCCACTAAATCATTATCGACATCTTCCCTCAATTAGATGTGTGCAAGGAATCGAACTAATGAGATTTAGAGAAATACAAAGTTCAGGGGGAGAATTTCACAAACTCATTCTAAAATCTTGACCTAGAAGATCAAGTGGCTAAAACCAATCTAAGAGATTAAACCAAAGTATTGGGTGGGCTATACTCTTTTTTCCTTGAATAAGTTTTTCATACAGTTTCTTATTAAGATTTTTAATAAGACAATCTGTGTTACATTACAATAGTATGGCATGTACTCTTTTTTCCAAATTTTTCCTACCGAATTTTTGTGGAGTTTGGCAACACGCAGTATAAGCCCAAGAGGGAGTATTGGGAAACGATACGTCCGTGAAGACCTAGCCTAGGTTTCCCAATAATAGGCTATCACTGAATATGAAAATGAACCTATGACTTTTACCTAAAATAGAGAGAAGGAGTTATTCTACACACTATCTCTATATCTCCCTTTTCCTTCTCTGTGTACTAACCCCTTTAACCTACGCATGTAGAACTGGAGTTATATAACAACAACACTACAGTATCAATGTTGGCCCCTCCCCTACAGCAGTGGCACTGCCCGAGCCCGTTCACCGTTCGCATAAACACGGTGTGCAGGATGCTCAAACGGCTGGTTCGCCATAATATATGGACACGTTGTGCGGTTTGTCCCGTGCCGCTGTGCTCGACCACCTCAGCAGGCTTGCCTCCGTCTCCGTCTTAAAATATAATTATTTTTAACTACGATACGTAGTTAGAAATAGCTACATTTAATATAAAGATAGTATATACTATCTCAATTTTAAAATATAAGGATTTCTAGGTTAAAAGATTTCTTTTCGGTCACTTTAATTATTGATTTTTGAATTTTAAATTGTTTAGATTTTTTTAAACATCTAATTAGCTATGAAATCATTAAAATAGTAGAAACCATATAAATCGATACATAAATGTTTATATTATAGTATAAAATTTAAATAATATAAATACTTATATTTTAAAATGAAGGAAGCATATTAACATGGTGTTCGGCGGAGCTTCTTTGCCCAGATTTTTTTTCTCGTTTACCACGCGCATGCTTCCAAAAACAATAAACGATGTGTTTTTTTACAAAAATTTTCTATATGAAAGCAGCTCAAAAAAACAAATAGATCAATTTTTAAGTTTTTAATAGTAAATACTTAATTAATTACATGCTAATAATGTTTTATTTTACATACAGCTTATATAAGCCACAAAAATAAGCACTTAAGAACACCACCTAATTCATCTACCAGGGCTTGCATGCTCCAGAAGGAGGCGCCGCGGCGCTCAAACCCGGACCAACTGCCAAGGTGTTGATCGATGCAATATTCTGCAAGAAGAGAGCAATTTCTTTTCTCGGTATAGGCCGGACATGCATATGTCCTAATGCACACATATTACATCCACGCCCACACGTCCACATTATATTATAAAAACTAGCCCATTATCCCGCACAATTTCGCACGGGCCTATATTAAATTAGAATTTGGTTTAGTATATCTTTATTATTATAAAAATATGCAAGGATTCCGTTTGTCCGCTCTTTGCTGACGTCAGTCCCGTAGGATCTTCAACGCCGCCATTGTCTAGAAGGAGCTCCCGTGCGAGCATGGAATCCTATCTGCCGCACCTCGACGCAGTCCCGAGTTGTTGCTCGAGCCGAGAGAGGAACGACATCGCTTGTTGTAGAGGCTATGGGCCTCGGTACCTCATGGGAAGCTTTGTGTCCACTTGGATAGAGCATGGGTCCAATCATGTAATTTGGGATACAACAGAACTTGGTGCATATTACTTGTATGATAAGAAAAGTAATATAGTCCTAGGCGGGTGTGTTGTATTCCTAGAAGGAAATCTCTTGGTTGGAGTTCGACTGGGATTACTATCATGTAACCTTACCTCTCTAGTATATAAGGAGGGATAGGGAGCCCACTGGAGCAGACAACAATGCAAGAACACAATCTCATCAGACAAACCTCAAAGGTGTAGAGGCCATGGGCTCCGGGTACCTCATAAGAAGCATTTGAGCCACTCGGACATAGGATGAGCCTAACCTTGTAATTAAGAATACAATAGGACTCAGTATACATAACTTGTACGACAAGGAAATGATATAGTTCTAGTTGGAAACATTGAATTTCTAGAAGAAAATCTCTTGATCGGAGTCTGACTGGGATTCCCACTTTGTAACTCTGTCCCCCGGTATATAAGGGGAGACAGGGTGCCCCCTGAGGGTAGAATCAGGAAGAAGCGCAATCTTACCAGAGAAACCTCAAAGGCCATACACCACAACTGGACGTAAGGTATTACCTCATCTTGAGAGCCTGAACCAGTATAAATTATTTCGTCTTCCTTTGTAATCTATTAAGTTTAGATCTCACGAGTAGTCCCATATTCTTATTACCAATACAAAACATCGACAGTTGGCGCGCCGGGTAGGGACATCGGTGAGATCATCTTCAACAAGCCTGATGGATTCAACCATCAGAGTCGATGGCATCAACTTTTTCCCTAGGCAAACGATCACCTTCAGGAGCCTCAACTTCGTTGCCGACAAATTTGGCAACCTCATCTTGTCCGACTCGGACCTGATCCGATCGGCCAGGGACTAGCCGACTCCGCACCGGTTGGCCCACGTAATGCTACAGCAACCCTCGTCGACTTGCTGCGGCAATCTTCAAGATGCCTTGGTCTCAGGACAACTCTTTCTTTCGGTGTTCGACTCAGACTCGGCCTTGAGCTGACCGAGATCAGGCTAAGGAAGGAGGAGATCATCAATCTCCTGTCCAGACTCAGCAAGGCCGTGGATGACTGCAATCAGCATCTGACACGGCAGACCCGGTCCCTTGGGGTTTGACTCGGACACAGCCCAAAGCCGCTCGAGATTGGATCTAGGGAGGTCGGAGTTGTGATCACCCCCATCAACTACTCTGATTCCGACTCTAAGTCGAACAGCAGTTCAGCAAGCTTCTCTCCACCACATGAAGTCTTCATGGCGTCCAAAGGCTCTACTCCCACTCAGGAAGCACACCGACTACGTGAGCAGCAAGAGAAGGAGGCCCGCTGACTACGAGAACAACAGGAGAAAGAAGCAAGATGCCTGCACGCCCGCAACGACGATCTGCGCAGAGCTGGGCGGACTGCTCAACAACATATCCTCCAGACCCGAGTCGGCGACCACGAGTCTTCATAACACCTTAGCAAAACGTCATAGCCACTGCAACTCTACTGGACACGCTCCAGTTCGGGCCAGATCACCAGGCCACCCCGACTATAGCAAGGATAAAAACCATGATCACCGCTGCTGCATGTCAGCAGCACCAATAGTCGAGCGATACCCTCATACTGACCAACCAGTCGGCTTCTCCAACAGCGGTCTCATCTGCCTCGACACGACGCCAGCGGCCGGCTCCAGTCAGCCGCACATGAAGTCACGCCAGACGTCACTCGACAACCCCAACAATGACCGGTGGCATCGACGTCAGAACGACCGTCAGGACAACCAAGATCTCCGAGGCCGACTATGGCTTGATCTTCGGCAAGAGATTAACGCATGGCGCCGTGAATGAGAGGAAGATGAACAGCGCCAACTGGAAGACGAGAATAAGCGCTTCGGCCTCCACCACGAACAGTTTCACCGCCATAGTCGGAGTTAGAGTCCTCATGCAAATGAAGGAGTACCGGCCTTCACCCAAGAGCTGCAATAGGTCGACTAGCCATCAGGCTTTAAGCCAATTGGAATCAAGAAGTATGACGGAAAGACCAATCCCGAGTCCTGGCTCACGGTCTACACTCTGGTGATCCGAGCAGCTGGAGAAGATCACAAAGCCATGACTAACTACCTCCTAGTCGCTCTAGCCGACTCGGCGAGGACATGGCTAACAGGACTCCCAAAGAGATCAATTGGTTCCTGGGCGGAACTCCGGGAACGCTTTATCGCCAACTTCCAGGGAACTTACGAGAGGCCATCTTCTGAGCACGATCTCTATCAGTTGCACCAAAGGAAGAACGAGCCTCTGCGCGAGTTTATCAAGAGGTTTTTCGAGAAGCATAATTCGATCCCAATGATCAAAGACGAGATCGTCATCGTCGCCTTCCGTAAGGGAGTCAAAGATGCCCCGTTCATTGCCAAGTTCACTCGGAAACCTCCCGCTTCTATCAAGGCTTTTTTTGATATGGCCAACAAGTACGCTGACTTGGCCGACACAGTCGCTTAGGCTCTCGACGAAAAAAAAAGCCCCAGCAAAAGGTCAAGAAAGACAATGACGAGCCAACACAGAACAAACCCGGCAGCCGCAAGCGGAAGTTGGACAACATGGTGGCCACCGTGGAGCGTACTCGGCCGCGACCCCCCAGGAATAATGAATACCAAAAAGTGATGAACGGGCCATGCCTCTTTCATCCAAAGGGGAAGCACGCAGCTAAGGACTGCTTTATGCTTAAGATATTTGCTTCTGAGCAGGCTTCAACATCTGGCACCGATAAAAACAAGCCAGATTCGGGCATAGCCGGCGATTACCAAGATCCCCAGGCTAAGCTCAACCACATCTTTGGAGGGTCGTCTGCATATGAGTCCAAGAGGAAGCAGAAGCTCACAGCAAGCGAAATCAACTCGATCTCTGTAGCGGACACCCCCCAATACCTGCACTGGTCAGAAACGGACTACCAGGCATAACATCATACACGCACTGCTTCGCCACAACTCCTACTGAGCGGGCGACGATGCTAAGGTCAACTATCACCGAAAGGTATCTATTAACTCGCTAGGCAGAAGCACACCTTTCATCAATAGAGCATGATGACAGGCGGTTTCCAGGGCAAAAAAGCATACACGAGACTAGCTTCTAGATTTTGATGTAGAGAGGGGAATCAGACGAAGATTTTTCGTAAATCTAGACCAAAAAGGAAAATAATTCCTTAGCTTTTCACAAGCTTGTATGCAAATACTGCCATCCTATCAGGGGTTTCGGTCCTAGAGCCAACCTATGCTCTGATACCATCTCTTGTCACACCCCGATTTGGCACCGCCGTACAATGGTTCCAAATAGGGCGTGTCGCAGGATTGCAGCGTGAATTGCCTTCCCGCGGAACCGCGATACAGATAACAGTCCTAGGACACAGCGTTGGTATCCACGGCAATTAGAAATGGATCATTGCAGTACCTTAAATAAATAATTAATTAAATAGACATATACCTTAACTAACGTTGCAGCTTCGAAGCGAGCCGAAGACAGCAACGAACAACACAGAGGTAGCGGCAACAGCAGAATGGCGGACTAAGTCCCAACACACAGGCAACGGCTGGGAACCAGGACGAAACCCTACCCTTCACTTCACTGCAACTCCAGTATCCAGCTCCCGGCGGAGAACTATATATATATAGAGCAAGGGTGAGTACTTACGTACTCAGCAAGCCAGGGGAACTTAGGTGGCAATTGCAAGCTTCAAAGAGAGGCTGGTTATTTTGTAATCTGCTTTGTTTAAATCTTTTAAATCCTCTAGTGTGTGCTTCTCAACAATCAGGGAAAGGTGAGTCTCACCCGATCGGAGTGAGTTGTATCAATCTTTGAATCAGCGCAACTCTCAAAAGTTGGCCTCCGAGATCCAGCACCATCAGCTGATCCAACCTCATCGGGCCCACAGCCCTACTGTCCATGATAGCTCCACCACATTTTCCGAAATCAGATTCCCAATCTGCAAACATTCTTTTCACAAGCAGTTGTCAAACAAAACTACGCTATAGAATCACCTCACATCCGCCTATGACCATGGGCACGGCTGTTCAAACAGTTTAGACCTCTGCAGAGGGGGTACACTTTACCCACACAACGCGACTCACTCTAGTCACCAGATCACACGCATTGGGTATGATGTGGTGACATAGAGGTTTTCACGACAAGGCATTTCTCAAACCCTCCTAGGTTACCCCATGCCAACTGGAGGGGTCCTCAGACCAACAACAGGGTAGGTCCAAGACCATGCT
The DNA here is from genome assembly GCA_003991445.1 of Oryza meyeriana var. granulata. Classification (NCBI taxonomy): domain Eukaryota; kingdom Viridiplantae; phylum Streptophyta; class Magnoliopsida; order Poales; family Poaceae; genus Oryza; species Oryza meyeriana. The sequence goes on from RYFJ01001523.1 coordinate 21,762, forward strand.
GTGCTAGGAACCCAGGAGGCACCCCCGACGCCCTCCCGCACGATCCACAGTCCAATGGCACGCAAGGCGTCCCTGGGAGACTAGTTACTCAGGCAGGAGTTATCCCATATCACCCATGTGGTTATACTGTCATATGTTCGGATGAAATTCTAGAGGAATCGGTCCTTAGCTGCAATACGGGAGACTCGTCCCGATGGCACGATCCCCGCACCGTGGTTTTCACAAACCATTTTATTTTCAAGGCACTGACCCAGGTGTCGGGTTTTCCAAAGTTTTGTAAACCCAAATTTTACCCATCGTAGACATTTTTAAATTTGATAGGCGATCACCAATACCATGCCTGTCAACACGGATATTGGGATCTATCAAGGGAGGTGGCAAGGATGTATAAGGAAATCACAATCAATCAAGGAAGTCATGCAGCAAATGGTTTGGCGGCCTGTCGATCGTCTTGCGACCATGGCCGAGAAATCATAACAGTGCAATCTAGTTTATGCGATTTATCAAATAAAATACTTGTTTCAAAATTATGGGTTCGAGATGATCAAAGGTGACTTGCCTTGCTCTAAGTCTTCACTGGTCGTCGAGAGATCGTCGCGAAATCCGCTTCGAAACGAAATTTCTTGCGACCGTTACTATGCGTAAACATACAAAAATCTACACAAAGACCAGTAAAAAATCCTATTTAGTGCTAATAATAGTGCCATAAAATGGATCTCAATTTTAGAAAATTACTGGAGCTGGAACGAAGTCAATCAGATGATCGGAGGAAAAGATATGAATTTCCGAAGTTTGATATGAATTTTGGATCACTAGAAAAGGAATGATTTAATTTCTAGAAAGAATATTCTTGGGAAAAGTCCAAGAAATAGATCACATTTTTAGATAAATACTGAAACTGGAATGGAGTCAATTGGATGGACGGATCAAATGTTATGAATTTTTGAAGATTAAATTGATTTCTAGAATAAAGAAAAAGGTTTCTAAAATTTGGAGGGAATATTCTATGGAATAAATCTCTGGTGGTCACTGACATTGGGCCCGGGCGGTAGTGGGTACAACCCACATGGGGGTGGCTCACAGTGGGCATAGGAAGGATGGCCCACAAGGTTGCGGGGCATGGTCCATGGACCAGGGGCGCTGGTGGTTGACGAGGGTGAAGCCGGGACCCACATGTCAGGGCTATATGCGGCTCTCAAAAGACTGACAGGGCAGGTCCACACGGCAGGGGCGAGGAGGAGAGGCACGCGGCCAGCCGATCCGACGGTGTGCGGCGGCGGAGAGCAATTTTCGGTGGGTAGCGGTGCTCCGAGGTGGGGAAAATGTCGGCAGAAGGAGGACGCGAAGGGGAAACTATTGAGTGGTTCGGATTGCGCCGGGGACTAGCAACGGCGGCCGGCGACGCGACACCGGGGCGACAGAGAAAGAAAGGCGAGAAGATGGTGACGATGGCCATGGCGATGACCAGGGAGGAAGGAGGGAACCGGCCACAATAGACCGAGGAATGGGTTGGCCCGTAGGGCACGGTCGACGGCTTGACGCAAAAAGGAAATCTTTGGCGGCGCAGGAGAGAAAAGCGATGTAGACGACGACAATGGCCATGGCGGCGCCGAGGAGACGTCCGAGGTCGATATACAAAGGGCGGTGTTACCACGTTCCACACTCACATCACAAGGAAGCTAGGAGAGGCTCGCCGAGGGCTCACCGAGGACGGAGAGGTTGCGGTGGCGGCGGGACAAGGGTGTGCTGGTGTTGTGGGAAAGAGGAGACGATGACGACGACATGGAGGTGATGGAAATGGGTCGAGGGGGATACTCGGCGTCCACAGGGCACAGCCTCGGCTCGGGTGGTGTCTGAGGTGTCCTAGCTGCGGCAAAGGACGGCTCGGCGTGGGGTGGTGGTGGGCGCCTGGGATTAACCGGCGGCAATGACGGGTAGACGCGAGGGCGACGCTCAAGAAGGCCGAAGCAAACAAGGTCGAGAAGCTCTCAGGAGGGGAATATTTATAGGAGCGGAGGAGCTCGGCTAGAGCCTCGGCCTCCAATAATGGAGCTCGGGTTTGATTATTGGGGAGAGGAGCGGGAAAAGCACAGTGCGGCGATGAAAATTTCACGCGGCGGCGAAACTTTGAGCTAGTGGTGAATTCAAATGGGCGGCCAGGATTGCATGGAGCGGCGGAGGTTGGTCTATTGGGCAGTGTAGCTCGGAGTGCGAGCGCGCGCTCGCGGGCGCGCAAATGATTGAGAGAGAGGAAAAGGGCACCATGGGGCCAAGCCGACGCGGTCTCAGTCAAAAGGAGGAGGGAAAAGAGAGCGGCGACTGCGACTGCCCAAGCCATGGCGGCTAGCAGCACCGGCGGGGCCAAGGTGACGTCGGGGCGGCTGAGATATGCACGGCACGGCGCTCCGTCGTTTGACCGAACACTTCCGGAGAGTGAATGGGGAACGAGACGGAGTGGAGGTGGAAGATAAACAGTGGTCGGGTTGGATCGACAGCCGAGCGGCACTTGGGACACGTGGCGGAAATCCGTAATGCACGGCGGTCCGCACGGGCAGCGAGCAAGTGGGGAATCGGACGGCTGGCGCTTGTGGCTCGGGCCACACGGTAGGCATCGGGAGGCGATGCGCGCGCGGGGGCGAGAGGGAGCGATTGGACGGTGGCGGAGACACGTGGCGCGCATCGGTGCGGGGCGAGGAAGCGCGCAGTTAAGGAAATCCAACGGCGTGGCGGGTGCGTGGGGGGAGGGCACATGTCAGAGATCGGCCAGAGTGCGCGCTGCGGAGCAGAGCTGAGGCGAGTTGGGCTGAAAGCGAGCGGAGTGGCCCAGTAGGTACAGTAACCCTTTCTTTTTCTCTAGGGATTAATTGGGAGAGGATTTTGAGGTGATTTTCAAATGGGATTTTGAATTGAAAATTTTCTTTTGAACTCAGGAGAAAATGAGGAATTTATAGAGGGTCCAAGGTAGAAGTTTTTGGTATTTTGGGATTAATTTTCAAGGATTTTGTGGGGATCCAAAGGAGGGAAAATCAAAGAGGACGGATTAAATTCAAATTACTACATGTAATTTGAATTTTGGGAAAAACTCAGGGAAATTTTTGAGGAATTTTCCCGGGACTTTGGATGGAGGTGAGACGTATTTTGAGTGGATATATACATATACATATATATGGGTATGCTCACGGAGGGTTTTATGTACATATATATTTAGAGCGGTGTATATATATATATATATATATATATATATATATATATATATATACACACACACACATAAATTGGTGGAGCTGAGTAAAAGGATTGGCATACGTATATACATGGGTTTATATATGTAGGTGTATACTCAAGGAGTTATACATATATATACACACACACACACATATATATATATGGTATACATATATATATACATAGTTGTGTAGGTATGCATGTTGGGGTAGATCATCGAGTAGAGGTGGATTTCAAGGGAGGGAGGAAACAAAGGTATTTATGGGGAGATTCAACAGGGAACTCGAAAGAGGGAAATGTTCAGGGTTTCGATATCAGATCTTCGGGATGGAAATCGAAGCGGATATTTGGAGGAGACGACTGTAGGACTTTGCCGTTAGAGTTTTAGGAGCGATGCTCGGATATGGTGAGTCGGGATCGAAGATTATTTTGGAACGGAAGATTTTGAGAGGAGGGATTTGTCAAGATCAAGGCGGAGAGACAGATTGAGATCCAGGCACGACATACAACACAGCACGCAAGATCAAAATTTTCACAGGTAGATTTTAGCGAAATATTGTTTAACGTCTCGCTGAAAGTAAGGCGTTACAGAAGACCTCATCGCTAACTTGGAAGAAACTTTCCAAAGTCTTCGGAGATTCAAGATGAAGTTGAATCCAGAAAAGTGCGCTTTCGGTGTGCCATCTGAAAAGCTACTCGGCTTCATCGTATCGCATTGAGGTATTGAGGCTAATCCAGAGAAAATCAACGCTATCATGAACATGACACCCCCAACTAACCAGAAGAAGGTCCAAAAGCTGATAGGCTGCATGGCGGCACTCAACCAATTCATCTCCCAACTAGGTGAGCGGGGCATGCCCTTTTTCAAACTACTGAAGAAAGCAAACAATTTTCAATGGACACCTGAAGCCTATCAAGCCTTCGAAGAATTCAAAAAATTTCTCACATCACCACCAGTGTTGGCGTCACCTATGCTCCAGGAACCACTAATGTTATACTTGGCGGCAACCACTCAGGTCATCAGCATGGTGCTGGTAGTAGAGCGATCAGAGCCAACTCATATACAGAAAATTCAACGGCCAGTCTACTTCATCAGCGAGGTTCTAACCGATTCCAAGATAAAATATCCTGAAGTCTAGAAGCTGTTATATGGCCTACTCATCACTATCTGGAAGTTGGTGCACTATTTTCAGTCGCATCAAGTCATCGTTGTCACATTGTATCCACTTGGGGACGTCCTACACAATCGCGAGGCCACTGGCAGAATCGCTAAATGGGCACTCGAGTTGATGGCGTTTGACATTATTTTTCAACCACGGACAACAATCAAATCTCAAGCTCTAGCCGACTTTGTGGCTGAGTGGACAGAAGTTTAGACGACTACAAACACGGCCAAGCTAAAGTACTGGATGATGTACTTCGGCGGTTCTTTACGGATCGGCGGCACGGGGGCTGGCATTGTGTTGATATCACCCACTGGCGAAAAACTTAAGTATGTCCTCCAGATTCACTTTCCGGCTTCCCACAATGTTGCCGAGTACGAAACACTTATCCACGGGCTCCGCATCACCATATCACTCGGCATCCGTCGACTGGTTGTATGCGGGGATTCTCAACTCGTGGTCGGCCAGGTCATGAAAGACTGAACATGTCTCGATGACACTATGGCGGCATATTGTCAGGAGGTCAGAAAGTTGGAAAACAAGTTCGATGGGCTGGAGATAACTCATGTATTACGACAATACAACAAGGCTGCAGACGAATTGGCCAATATGGGATCCAAACGAGAAGTGGTCCCGACTGGGATTTTTGTTGAACAACTACTAGAGTCATCAATCAAGAAGAAACCAATGCTTGAATAGTCGGGGGCTGAACCTACCCTAGCAACAAATGAAGTACTAATCATCTCTCAAGATTGGCGGACTCCAGTTCTCAAATTTCTCTTAGAAGACGAACTCCCAGAAGAACGTAGTGAAGCTGAACGGATCAAGCGTCGAAGCAAATGTTTCATTGTAGTCGGACAAGACCTGTACCGCAGAAGCGCATCTGGAGTCCTCATGCGCTGCGTCACACTCGAGAAGGGCAAGAAGATTATGCAATCGATCCACTCGGGTATCTATGGCAACCATGCCGCATCCAGGACGTTAGTCGGAAAGGCTTACAGGCTGGGTTTTTTCTGGCCGACTACAGTAACAGACGCTAAAGATATAGTTCGCACATGTGAGGGATGCCAATTCTATGCAAGACCAACACATCTTCTAGCTCAAGAACTTCAAACAATTTCAATCTCTTGGTCCTTTGCAATTTGGGGGCTCGACATTGTCTGGCCGTTCAAAAAAGTGCCAGGAGGGTTCACACACTTGTTCGTCGCAGTGGATAAATTCACAAAATGGATTGAGGCAAAACCTGTTGCTACCATAACAGCGGCACGAGCAAAGGACTTCATCATGAGTATTTTATACCGATTTGGGGTTCCTAACCGCATCATAACGGACAACGGTACTCAGTTCACGGGCGGCGTATTTCAAGATTTCTGTGATAGTTTTGTTATGCTTCGGTGGCACACCCATAAAGTAATGGGCAGCTCGAGCGTGCTAATGACATGGTCTTACAAGGTATCAAGGTTAGGGTGTTTGACTGACTACAACCATATGCATGGTGGTGGGTACAAAAAATCCCATCTGTTCTCTGGTCTAACCACAGTTAATCGGGCAATAGGGCAATTCCCTTTTTTCCTAATCTATGGTGCTGAGGCTATGTTACCAACTGAGTTGGAGTTCGGCTCTCCGCGAGTTTAGGCCCACTCAGAAGACAATTCAAACAAAACTTGATTGGTCGAACTTAATCAGTTGGAAGAAGCGAGGGATATCGCAACTATCCAGTCGGCAAGGTATCTTTAAGACCTACATCGTTATCATAGTCGAAATGTTCGTGGTCACGCCTTTTTGGTGGGAGATCTTGTCTTGAGAAAAATACAAACTACCAAAGATAGGCATAAACTATCCCCTCTATGGGAAGGGCCGTTTATTATCACTGAGATGACACGTTCGGGCGCCTACCGACTGAAGACTGAAGATAGTGCCCTCGTTAGCAACTCATGGAATATAGAACAACTACGTCATTTCTATACCTGAGTTTTGTATTTCCTATATATATGTACAAAATCTTTTCTCTGACTCACTACATCGCTTATTTTAACCGAGTAGTGAGTCGGGGGCTGCATGTATCATGTGCCTTGTTAATAAAATGCGAGCTTGTTTTATCTAAGTTATGAAGTTTTACAATAATTATGCTAAGTTTGCCTGAGTATACCTTTTAGAAGTGAACGTTTTTAAATTCCTATTTATCTACTTGGCGCAGAATACATAGTCAGGTGAAGCTAATGACAACTACGAATAAGCAAGTACTCGGCAACATTTTACCAGATATATACATGCTTTCACCAAAGTTATATATACACCAACTACATAATCGCTTTGTTTTTTACATACCCAGGTCTTTTGCGATTGCCTCTGCAGTTGGCCTCGCCTGGCTAATCAACTCCAGTGCTTCTTCGGGTCTTGTCTTTTCGGCAAAACCCTCACCAATGGCCTCGATATCTACCCTAGGGTAGATCGATTTGGTCATAGCGAGGGTTTGGGCAACACCGACAGCGACACGCTCATCCGAGTACTTTTTCATGATGCTCGGGGCTTTGCTAAGGCGTGCCTGCACCTGGGAGACTGTACTCGAGCTGGTCCCAGCATGGTGAGGCTCTATAAGTCAAGGAGCCCTTTCACGGATTCGACAAGAATTTCTCGTGAATCCTTGACAACCTTGATCTCCTCTGCAAAGGTGTTGAATTGGGTCTGGGTATTAGCTTTTAAAGCTGTTTAGATTCATTGACAAGTATACTTGTTAGCCAAACAATGCAGTCAGAGTAACAAGAAGACTGTTAAGGTTATTGTCCGGAAGGAGGCTTACTTGCATAGTCGACCTCCACTTTGGCTTTGGCCTTCTCCAGTTCGGCTTTGGCTTTCTCAACTTCCTTCAGCTTAATCTCTTGTTTCTTCTCCTCCGCTTGGGTTTTCAACTTGGCTTTGAGGGTTGCAAATCAGAATAGTCAAGAACTCAAGATTGCAGTCAGAACTCAACAAGGCAGTCAGGAATCAACAAAGCTGGAGAGAAATACTCAGGATTTACTCGGGAGGATAATACAGAAGACTTACTTCTGATCTTCTCGGCTAGAGCCCACTTTTCGTCCCTAAGCTCATCTACTGCTCCCCTTAGCCAAGTTTCCTTCTCCTGGCTAGTCCATTCCAGGGCACCCTTGGTGGCCTGGAGCTGGCCCAGTCGTTGGAGATGGTGGGCGAGCTGGGTCAGGACCTTGTTCACTTTCTCAGAGCGGTCAACAATCTTCTACTTAGAGCAAAACAGAGTCAAATGGTGGAGTACTGAATTAAGGGGAACCGTTGAGAACTCAACATGGCAAGATTTGCTACATACCTGAACTCCCCTGGACGCGGCGATTGTAGCATGAAGAAGAACTTCATGCTCCCTTGACACGGCTTGTTCATCATGCCCGTAGCTCTTTGCAACTCCCTCAGGGGATACCCAATGGAACTGTGGGTGCCATGGGCCCCGGGTACCTCATGACAAGCATATGGGCCACTCGGATAGAGGATGGGCCTAGCCTTGTAATTAGAGATATAGCTAAATTCGGCAGACTTCGCCTTGTATAGAAAGGAATATACAGTCCTAGTCGGGTGCGTTATATCTCTAAGGGGAGATCTCCTAGTCGTAATCCGATGGGGACTCCTACCTTGTAACCCGGTCCCCCAGTATATAAGGGGAGGCAGGGCGCCCCCTGAGGGCAAGCATGAGAAGAGCACACATAAGCTCGCAGGTTGAGTTGGTTCACCAGAATCACCACCGTATATCCTCAAAGGAATACATACAAACTGGACGTAGGGTATTACCTCACATCGAGGGCCTGAACCAGTATAAAATTTCCTTGTGTTCCTTTGCAATCCACCGAGTTTCCATCCGCCGAGTAGCCCCATATATTTATTGCCGGTGTAAAACATCGACAGTTGGCGCGCCAGGTAGGGGTTGGCGCGATCTACATCTACAAGCTCGATGGATCCAGCAACCAAAGTCGACGGCGGCGAACTCTCCCCCGGAGATACAATCGCATTCAGAAGCCTCGACGTCATCGCCGACCAGATCGACAATCTCACCTTGGCCGACACGGACACGATCCAACCGGTCGAGGAACCAGCCGACTCCGCGCCAGTCGGCCCACACGACGCTGCGGCAATCTTCGACGACATGCTGCGGCGATCTCCTATACGCCCGAGCCCAGGGACAACTCTTCCTTTCAGTGTTCGACTCGGACTCGGTTTCGAGCCGGCCGAGATCGGGCCGAGAAGGGAAGGGATCGTCAATTTCCCGTTCGGACTCGGCGACGCCGCGGATATCTACAACCTACGTCCGACGCGGCAAACCCGATCCCCTGGAGTTCGACTCGGATACGGCCCCGAGCCGCTCGAGATCGGATCTAGGGAGGTCGGAGTGGTAATCACCCCCATCAACTATTCCGACTACGACTCTCAGTCGGACTCCGACTTCCAGTCGGACTATGACTCTAAGTCGGATACCAGCTCGGCAAGCTTCACTCCGCCGCGAGAAATTTTCATGGCATCCAGAGGCTCTACTCCTATTCAGGAATCATGCCAACGACACGAGCCACAAGAGGAGGAGGCCTGCCGACTGCAAGAACAACAGGAGGAAGAAGCAAGACGCCTGCACGCCCGCAACGACGGCCTACGCAGGGCGGGGCGAACCGCTCAGCAACAAACCCTCCAAACAAAAGTCGGCGACCACGACGTCTTCGTCGCGCCACAACAGAAATCGTGGCCAACCGCAACCCTACTGGACACGCTCCAACTTGGGGACTGATCACCAGGCACCCCAACGATCGCAAGGATAAAAAGCCATGCTTACCGCTGCTGCATGTCAGCAGCACCAACAGTCGGGAGATACCCTCATACCGACCAACCGGTCGGCATCCCAATGGGCAGTCTCGTCTACCTCAAAGCGACGCCAAGTGGCCGGCTCTAGTCGGTCTGCACACGGAGTCACGCCAAACGCACTCGGCAACCCAAACAACAACGAATTTCATCAAGCAACGTCGAAGTCAAGGACCGTCGGCAACCGGGATTCTCCGAGGCCAACTATGGCGTGATCTTGGCAGACACCAATGCTCGCGCCGAGGAACGAGAAGAAGACGAGCAACGTCAACTAATACAGGAAGACGAGAACGAGCATTTCGGCCTCCACCACGAGCGGTTTGCGCCACCGTAGTTGGGGTCGGAGTCCTCATGAAGACGAAGGCATACCGGCCTTACCGCCACAGGAGCTACAACAGGTCGACTGGCCGTCGGGTTTCAAGCCTACAAGCATCGAAAAATACGACGGCAAGACCAACCCGAGTCCTGGCTCACAGCATACACTCTGGCATCCAAGCTGCTGGAGGTGACCACAAAGTCATGGCTAACTACCTCCTAAGTTGCTCTAGCGACTCAGCGAGGACATGGCTAACAGGACTTCCCAAGCAATCAATCGGCTCTTGGGAGAATCCGGGAACATTTCATCACCAATTCCAGGGAACATACGAGAGGCCACTTCCCGAGTACGACCTATATCAGTTGCGTCAAAGGAAGAACGAGTCTCTTCGTGACTTCATCAAGAGGTTTTCTGAGAAGAGGAACTCAATCCCGAACATCAAGGATGAGGTCGTCATCGCCGCTTTCGAAAAGGAGTCAAAGACACCTCGTTCATGCGACAAATCACGCGGAAGCCTCCAACTCTGTCAAGGCCGCTATTCGACATGGCAAACAAGTACGCCGACTCGGCCCACGCTGTTGCCGAGGCCTTTGATGATAACAAGTCACCCTGACAGAAGAAGCGGGACGACACCGAAGACGCGGTCCTGACTAAAGACGGGAATCGCAAACGCAAGTCAGACGGCTTCATTGTGGCAGTCGGTCACAATCGTCTTCGACTTTCAATAACTGAGGATTATCAGAACAAAAAGTGACATGCTCGGGGGCTCACAAGCTCAAACACGAGGATGGCATCCCCACTCCCAAATACCGAACAGCTAAGTCGCTTTCTGATAAACATTTCCTCACTCGGCCTTGCTAGTGCCACAGCCGCTTACACCTAATAGGTGTATAAGCTGCGCATTTACTTTTTTCTGTTTTTTCTCTTAAAAGATTGCAAAAGTACTCGAGTAGCATAAATCTCGATCCGTGAAACTCTGCTCCATGTAAGACGAACTCAAGTCACCCAAAACGCGTGCCTGGGAAAGAGCCATGAGCCAACTCCCGACGCTAGGGGGCTATGACTAGTCGGGCAGAGTGCTTAAACGTAAGGGGTCAACTACTCGAGGAAATTAAATATCAAAAAGAGGAAGAACACGTATTTACATACATTGTAAAATACATTTTATTCGGTGATTATTTTCATCATCAGATGCTACTCATCCGATATTTTATATTGCAGGCCCAGCTCCGGATATGCGTGACAGGAACTCAGGGCTTCGAGCCTATCTCCTACGCTCGGGGCTGGACAAGTCTGCCGAAATACACTCGGATGCTCCATGAGGGCTACTTACCGAGTACTTGCGCCAGTCGGGGGACGTCATCTTCCCCGACTACGCTCCATGCGAGCCAACAATCGGCCCCCGGCGCCAGTCGGGGCTGTATACCACTCGGCTAATAGGGTACGCCCCATGAGGGTCGCCAGCCGAATCCTACGCTAATGCTAGGTTCGGGTACCTTATTTGGTCACGGTTCTGTCAGGTTGGGTACGCCCCATGAGGGTCGCTAGCCGAATCCTACGCTAATGCAAGGTTCGGGTGCCTAGCTTGGCTATAATTCTGTTGGATAGGGTACGCCCCATGAGGGTCGCCAGCCGAACCCTTTGCTAATGCAAGGTTCGGGTACCTTGTTCGGCTTTTCCCCAGTCAGAGAAGACTTACACCGTCAAAGCGCATCCGGAGTTCTCATGCACTGCGTCACACCTGAGGAGGGCAAGCAGATCCTGCAACATACCTACTCGGGTACATGTGGCAACCAGTTTGCATCCAGAACGTAAGTCGGAAAGGCTTGCGAATAAGGATTTCTCTGGCTGATTGCGGTTACCAACACCAAAAAACTCATCCTGACATGCGATGGATGCTACTTCTATAGAGCTATGCTGGATAGGTCGGCTCAGGCCGGCTTATTTGGTAGCAGCCACCAAGACATGAGTTCCTACAGTAGCATGCTCCTTGTGGGCCGCCCGCAGGCTGAGTTGAAATTATAGCGCTGGTGCTACCCACAGGAACCGATGAGGTAAACAGATATGCTTCATGAAAGCCTTATTGCTAAACATATATGTTTGGGTATCTGTTTATCCACCAGGTCTCGAGGATATATCCTTACAAGGATCACAAGCTGGTCTTCATTAAAATTGGGGATGCAGGTATCTTTCTCGGATACACCTGACCACGCCGTGGATTTTTTTTCATAAAGTGGTACTCGGCCTACATGCGTGGCCACCAGTTGCCATGAGTAACATTATTCCAGCCGACATGACGCTGAAGAGTCTAACTTTCGAGTAGTGTACTACTCGGGAGAGACTATAAATTTCTCATTCCCGCTGACATGACGCGGATGAGTCTAACTTTTGAGTAGTACACTACTCGGGAGAGACTATAAAATTCTCATTCCCGCTGACATGACGCGGATGAGTCTAACCTTCGAGTAGTGCACTACTCGGAAAAGACTATAAACAATCTTCCAGCTGACGAGCTGAAGAGTCTAACTTCCGAATGGGACGCCACTCGGGAAAGACTATAAGCACCTTTTCCAGCTGACATGAAGCTGACGAGTCTGATTTTCGAGTAGTATACTACTCAGGAAAGACTATAAACACCCCCTTTCCAGCTGACATGACGCTGAAGAGTCCCATATACGAGTAGCATCCTACTCGGCAAGACTATAAACGCACATTCCGACTGACATGAAGTCGAAGAGTCCTATATACGAGTAGTTCCCTACTCGGCAAGACTATAAATCATATTCCGGTTGACATGATACCGAAGAGTCTCATGTACCAGTAGTAATCTACTCGGAAAAGACTACAAGGTTAAAGATCTTTGACTTCATGTTTAATTGTTTTCACAATTAAGCACAAAGTCGGGGGCTACACCTAATAGGTGCGCCTATTCGGCGCACACTATTCCAACATCTACATCGAGACCTTCATAGCCTCGCTGCCAGCTGACATGAAGCAGGACTCGGGAGAAGCAGCACTCAGACAAAGAGCACTCGGGAGCAATGCACTCGGGAAGACTTCACCGTGGAGGATGAGCACTCGGCATCAGCTGTGACTCAACTATGAAGGTCTCGGGGGCTACTGTGGGTGCCATGGGCCCCGGGTACCTCATGACAAGCATATGGGCCACTCGGATAGAGGATGGGCCTAGCCTTGTAATTAGAGATATAGCTAAATTCGGCAGACTTCGCCTTGTATAGAAAGGAATATACAGTCCTAGTCGGGTGCGTTATATCTCTAAGGGGAGATCTCCTAGTCGTAATCCGATGGGGACTCCTACCTTGTAACCCGGTCCCCCAGTATATAAGGGGAGGCAGGGCGCCCCCTGAGGGCAAGCATGAGAAGAGCACACATAAGCTCGCAGGTTGAGTTGGTTCACCAGAATCACCACCGTATATCCTCAAAGGAATACATACAAACTGGACGTAGGGTATTACCTCACATCGAGGGCCTGAACCAGTATAAAATTTTCTTGTGTTCCTTTGCAATCCACCGAGTTTCCATCCGCCGAGTAGCCCCATATATTTATTGCCGGTGTAAAACATCGACAGGAACGTTCTCAGGAAGTTGCGAGGAGGGGCTTCGAGTCGGGTAATGTCGACCTCATCAGAAGATGATGATATGGGTGGCGATGGGGTCCTGGCTCTGGACTCGGTGGCTGCTAGGGCTTCAACGATTTGCTCAGGGGCTGGAGTAGCAACTTCAACACTCGCCCCTTGGTAGGCCAGAACTAGCGGTCCTGCTGTCGGGATTGCTTTAGCTCTCTCTTGAAGCTGGGTTGGACAGCAGAAGAGTTGGCTGGCCTCTTCTTTGTTTTTGTGGCCAACAGGGTTTGGGAATCATTGTTAAATTCCTCCCAATCCTGTAAATATTTCAACAACATACATCATACATTGAAGAACAATTCTAGACAAATGTCCACAAATGTTTATCACCAATGGATAGCAATTCCAAATAAGCTTTTCAAGATTACCTATGGCCGAGGCCTTTTCTAGCTATAGGCTACAGTGGCGCGCTCGGCGTCTTCTGTCTCTTCAACCCCGTTGACAAAAAAGCCGAGTATTCTCACCTTGTTCTCATCAGTCAAATCCGGTTATTCTCAGCTGGGATCATTTTTGTCCCGTTAATCCCAGCCGAAGTGACTTCTCAACTTCAGCAGCCTGGTGCGGCAGTTCAAGAAACGCCTCACCACCTAGGGACCAGTTAACCCCGAGCTCTTCAATTGATCAATCTTCTCTATCAGTTGGTACACTTGGCCCATCTCTTCATAGCTTGGCAAAGAAGACCAACTAGGTAGGACCATCGGAGAAGAGCCAGTGAAAGGGGGCAGAGAAGGTTCGAGATCGGAGCAATAGAATCATTCTCTATGCCAGCCCTTGAGGGAGATTTTCAAAGGAACATGGAGATAGATCTTCTTCATTTCGTTCCTGAGTTGGAGACTGGCTCCCCCAATCACTTGGACTTTGCTTTTGGATGGTTGGGGCTTAATGTGGAATAAATACCGAAAAAGGTTGAAATGGGGCTTAACCCCTAGAAAACATTCACACAATGTGGCGAAAATGAAGATTTGCAGGATAGAGTTGGGATTTAGATTCACCAACTCTAGTTGATAGAAGAACAAAAGTTGGCGGAAGAAATCCGAAGAGGGAAGGGCAAGACCATGATGGAAGAAAGAGGTGAAGACGACAGTCTCACCAGATCGGGGCGCTGCAACATCAGTTGCTTCTCCAAGTACTTCAGCTTCATCAAGCCGTAGTCCAAAATTGGCCAAGCTTCCGTAGACATCTTCAAGATCTCAAGCAAAGCTCTCGGCATTGTTGGGAGTGAGAAGATTTGGGGGAAATGCTATTGGAGGCTTGGGGTGGATGCAGCGGAGCGGAATTGCGCGAGTTTCGAGCAGGAGACGTTGACTATGGCAAACCTTAGTGAGATGAAGTGTGAAATTTTGGCATGGAAGCTGGAAGACGAAACGATTGGCAGATTGGAGAAGATGAGGGAATCTTTTCTCTATCTCCCCGTTTTTATAGAGCCTATGCTGATAAGTGGGCTTGGGCCGGCTGATTCGGTGCTAGGCCACAAGATATGAGTTTCTCGATGGCATGCTCTACTAGGCCGCTCGTTGGCTGTGTTAACATCACAATGTAGATGCTATTTACAGAAACCGATTAAATAATTAGATATGCTTCATGAAAGCCTAATCGCTGGACACCTGTGTTCAGATATCTACATTATTTACCAGGTATTGATGATACATCCTTATAAGGGTCGACAGGTGGTCTCTATTAAAATTGAGGATGCACGTATCTATCAAGTACACCTGACTGCACATTGGGTTAAAATCCATGAAGTGGTACTCAGCTTATATGCTTAGCCGTCAATTGCCATGAGCAAAAATTATACCAGCTGACATGATGCTGAAGAGTTTGCATACCGAGTAGTATACTACAAGGTTAAAGATCTTTGACTTTATGTTTAATTGTCTCACAATTAAGCACAAAGTCGGGGGCTACACCTAATAGGTGCGCCTATTCGGCGCATACTATTCATATTTTTCTATGAAGCCCTTTATAGCCTCGTTGCCAATTGACATGAAACAGGACTCAGGAGAAGTGTCGGTGCCATGGGCTCGGGGTACCTCATGAGAAGCTATTGGGCCACTCGGACAGAGGATGGGCCTAGCCTTACAATTAGAGATACAATAGAACTCGGCAGACTTAACCTTGTACGACAGGGAAAATACAGTCCTAGTCAGGCACGTTGTACTCTTAGAAGGAGATCCCTTGGTCGTAGTCCGACTGGGACTCCTACTTTGTATCCTTGTCCCCCAGTATATAAGGGGAGACAGGGCGCCCCCTGAGGGCAGGACATCGCAAGATCACCAAGATCAAAATCATACAACCTCAAAGGCAATACACCACAACTGGACATAGGGTACTACCTCATCTCGAGGGCCTGAACCAGTATAAATCGTTCATGTTCCTTTGCAATCCATCGAGTTTCGGTCCAACGAGTAGCCCTATATATTTATTGCCGATACAAAGTATCGACAATTGGTGCGCCAGGTAGGGGCTTCGTCGAGATCATCTTCATCAAGCCTGATGGATCCAATCAAGGAAGTCGATGGCATCAACTTCTTCCCCGGGCAAACAATTAGCTTCGGGAGCCTCGACTTCGTCGCTGATGAATTCGGCAACCTTACCCCGTCCGACTCAGATTCGATCCGATTGGCCAGGGATCAAGCCGACTCCACGACAGTCGGCCTACATAACGCTGTGGCAACCCTCGTCGACTTGGTGCGGCAATCATCAACATGCCAGAGTCTAGGGACAACTCTTTCTTTCAGTGTTCCACTCGGACTCGGTTTTGAGCCGGCCGTGATCGGGCTAAGAAAGGAAGAGATTGTCAATCTCCCGTTTGGACTCGACAATGTCGCGGATATCTTCAATCAGCATCCGATGTGGCAAACCCAATCCCTTGGAGTTCAACTCGGATACGGCCCAGAGCCACTCGAGATCGGATCTAGGGAGGTCGGAGTTGTAATCACCCCCATCAATTATTCCGACTCTGACTCTCAGTCGAACTCCGACTCTAAGTCAGACAGCAGTTTGGCAAGCTTCTCGCCGCCACGTGAAGTCTTTATGATATCCAAGGGTTTCAGCTTCCCACTCAGGGAAGCACGCCAACTACGCGGGTCAGCAGCAAGAGGAGGAGGCCCGTTGACTGCGAGAACAACAAGAGGAAGAAGCAAGACGCCTGCCCGCCCGCAACAATGACTCTCGGCAGGGCTGGGCGGACTGCTCAGCAACAAATCCTCCAAACCCGAGTCAGCGACCACAACGTCTTCGTTACACCTCAACAGAACGTCATAGCAGCTGGAACTCTACTGGATACACTACAATTTGGGCCTGATCACTAGGCCACCCCGACTATTGCAAGGATAAAAGCCATGATTACCGCTGCGCAATGCATCAATGCCTGGCGAGGCAGTACAACAGTCGGGTGATACCCTCATATACGACCACCGTCGGCAGCCCCCAACAGCAGTCTCACCTGCCTCAACGCGACGCCGAGCGTCCGGCTCCAGTCAAGGTCAAACCGGAGTCACGCTATGATGCACTCGGCACCCCAAAGGCAACGGCGACCGTCGACATCAAGAATGATCATCGGACACAGCTGGGATCTCCGAGGCCGACTACGACATGATCTCCGGCGAGACATCAATACACGACGCTGCAAACACGAGAGGACAGCGTCGCCGACTAGAAGACGAAAAATAAGCGCTTCGGCCTCCACGCACGAGGGTTTCACCGTCGCAGTCAGAAGTCGAAGTCTCATGCAGATGAAGGAAGTACCGACCTTCACCGAGGAGCTTCAATAGGTCGACTAGCCATTAGGTTTCAAGCCGACTGGAATTGAAAAATACGACAGGAAGACCAACCCCTAGTCCTAGCTCATAGTCTACACTCTAGCGATCCGAGTAGTTGGAGGAGATCACAAGGCCATGGCTAACTACCTCCCAGTCGCTCTAGCCGACTCAGTGAGGACATGGCTAATAGGACTTCCTAAGACGTCAATCGGCTCCTGGGGAGAACTCCGGGAACGCTTCATCGCCAATTTCCAAGGAACGTACGAGAGGCCATCTTCCGAGTATGATCTATATCAGTGCCATCAAAGGAAGAACGAATCTCTTCATGGTTTCATTAAGAGGTTTTCTGGGAAGAGGAATTCAATCCCGAAGATCAAGGACGAGGTCATCATCGCCGCCTTCCGTGAGGGAGTCAAAGACGCCCCGTTCATTGCCAAGTTCACTCGGAAACCTCCCACTTCTGTCAAAACTCTTTTCGACATGGCGAACAAATATGCCGACTCGGCCGACACAGTTGTTGAGGCCCTCGATGACAAAAAGGCACCCCGACAGAAGGAGCAGAAGGACACTGATGACGCGGCCCCGACTAAAGCCGGGAATTGCAAACGCAAGTCGGATGACTTCATTGTGGTAGTCGGTCACAACTATCTTCGACCTCCTAAAGCTGAAGATTATCAGAACGACAGGTGACATGTTCAGGGGCTCACAAGCTCAAATGCAAGGATGGCATTCTCACTCCCAACTTATGCAATACTAAACAGCTAAGTTGCTTTCTGATAAATATTTTCTTCCTTTATATGATATTCCTCACTCGGCCTCACCAAAGCTGCAGCCGCTTACACCTAATAGGTGTACAAGCTGCACATTTTTTCTATTTTTTTCTCTTAATGATTGCAAAAGTACTCGAGTAGCATAAATTCCAATCCGTAAAACTTTGCTCCATGAAAGATGAACTCAAGTCACCCAAAACGCGTGTCTGGGAAAGAGCCATGAGCCAACTCCTGACGCTAGGGGGCTATGACTAGTCGGGCGGAGTGCTTAAATGGAAGGGGTAACTACTCGGGAAACTATATGTAATAAGAGGAGAACACATATTTACATATATTGTAAAATACAATAATTTCTTCGGGTGATTGTTTTCATCATCAGATGCTACTCATCCGATATGTTTATACTGCAGGGCCAGTTTCGGATACACGTAACAGGAACTCAAGGCTACGAGCCTATATCCTACGCTCGGGGGCTGGACCAGTCTGCCAAGATACACTTGGAGTGCAACGCTTCAAGAATCACTTGGAATGTTCCACGAGAGCCACTGTCGGAGTACTCGCACTAGTTGGGACTCGTGTGTGGGCTAAAAACTGACCTTCGACGCCAGTCGGAGCTCGGGTACCACCCGGCTGGGTGAGATACGCTCCATGAGGGTCGCCAGCCGAATCCTACGCTAATGCTAGGTTCGGGTACCTTATTTGGTCACAATTCTGCTGGGTGAGGTACGCCCTATGAGGGTCGCCAACCGAATCCTATGCTAATGCGAGGTTCGGGTACCTTATTCGGCTAACAATCGACCTCTGGCACCAGTCGGAGCTCGAGTACCACTCCGCTGAGTTGGGTACGCCCCATGAGGGTCGCCAGCCTAATCCTATGCTAATGTGAGGTTCGGGTACCTTATTCGGCTAATATAACCGACCTCTGGCGCTAGTTGGGGCTCGTGTACCACTCGGCTAGTTAGGGTACGCCCCATGAGGGTCGCCAGCCAAATCCTATGCTAATGCTAGGTTTGGGTACCTTATTTGGTCACAACTCTGCCAGGTTGGGTACGTCCCATGAGGGTCACCAGCTGAATCCTATGCTAATGCAAGGTTCGGGTACCTTATTTGGCTATAATTCTGTTGGGTAGACTACGCCCCATGAGGGTCGCCAGCCGAATCCTATGCTAATACGAGGTTCGAGTACCTTATTTGGCTTTGCCAAAGTCAGAGAAGACCTATATCGTCAAAGCACATCCGAAGTTTTCATGCACTGCGTCATACCTGAGGAGGACAAGCAGATCCTGTAATATATCTACTCGGGCATCTGTGGCAATCATGCTGCATCCAGAACATAAGTCGGAAAGGTTTGCGGAGAAGGATTCCTCTGGCTGATTGCAGTTACCGACGCTGGAGTACTCATCCTGACATGCGAGGGATGCTAATTTTATAGGGCTGCGCTGGGTAGGTCGGTTTAGACCGGCTTATTTGGTAGTAGGCCAAAGATATGAGTTTCTCGATAGCACGCTCTATTGGGCCACTCGCTGACTGTGTTAAAATCACAGTGCATGTGCTATTCACAGAAACCGATTAAATAATCAGATATGCTTCATGCTAAGCCTACAGCCGGGTGTATACATTCGGGTATCTGCATTATTTACTAGGTATTGAGGATATATCATTATAAGGATCGACAGCTGGTCTTCATTAAAATTGGGGATGCAAGTATCTTTCAAATACACCTGACCACGTATTGGGTTAAAATCCATAAAGTGGTACTCGGCTTACATGCTTAGCTATTATTTGCCATGAGCAAAAATCATTCCAGCTGACATGATGTTGAAGAGTCTCACATACTAGTAGTACACTACTCGAGAAAGACTACAAGGTTAAAGATCTTTGACTTTATGTTTAATTGTTTTACAATTAAGCACAAAATCGGGGGCTACACCTAATAGGTGCGCCTATTCGGTGTACACTATTCATATTTCTACATGAAGCCTTTCATAGCCTTGTTGCTAGCTGACATGAAGCAGGACTTGGGAGAAGAAGCATTTGGACAAAGAGTACTCGGGAGCAATGCACTCGGGAATTCTTCACCGTGGGGGATGAGCACTCGGCATCAGCTGTGACTCAACTATGAAGGTCTTAGGGGCTGCTGTGGGTGCCATGGGCCCGGGGTACCTTATGAGAGCTATTGGGCCACTCGGATAGAGGATGGGCCTAGCCTTTTAATTAGGGATACAATAGAACTCGGCAAACTTAACCTTGTACGACAGGGAAAATACAGTCCTAGCCGGGCACGTTGTACTCCTAGAAGGAGATCCCTTGGTCGTAGTCCGACTGGGACTCCTACTTTGTAACCTTGTCCCCCAGTATATAAGGGGAGGCAGGGCGCCCCCTGTGGGCAGGACATCACAAGATCACCAAGATCAAATCATACAACCTCAAAAGGCAATACACCACAACTGGACGTAGGGTATTACCTCATCTCGAGGGCTTGAACTAGTATAAATCGTTTGTGTTCCTATGCAATCCATCGAGTTTCAGTCCGACAAGTAGCTCTATATATTATTGCCGATACAAAGCATCGACAAGAAGAAGCACTCGGACAAAGAGTACTCGGGAGCAATGCACTCGGGAATTCTTCACCGTGGAGGATGAGCACTCGGCACCAACTGTGACTCAACTATGAAGGTCTCAGGGGCTACTGTGGAGGCCATGGCCCCGGATACCTCATGAGAAGCATTTGGGCCACTCGGACATAGGATGAGCCTAACCTTGTAATTAGAGATACAATAGGACTCGGCATACATAACCTTGTACGACAAGAAAAGGATATAGTCCTAGTCGGGAACATTGTATTCCTAGAAGGAAATCCCTTGGTCGGAGTCCGACTGGGATTCCCACTCTGTAACCCTGTCCCCCGGTATATAAGGGGAGGCAGGGCACCCCCTGAGGGTAGAATCAGGAAGAAACACAATCTCACCAAAGAAACCTTAAAGGCAATACACCACAACTGGACGTAGGGTATTACCTCATCTCAAGGGCCTGAACCAGTATAAATTGTTTCATGTTCCTTTGCAATCCATCAAGTTTAGGTCTCATGAGTAGCCCCATATTCTTATTGCTGATACAAAACATCGACAAAGGTAATACACAACAGCTGGAAGTAGGGTATTACCTCACCTTGAGAGTCTGAACTAGGATAAACTCGTGCCGATGTTTTGTATTGGCAATAATTATATGGGGCTATTCGTCGGATCTAAACTCGATGGATTCTAAAGGACACACAAGATTTATACTGGTTCAGACCCTCGGGGTGAGGTAATACTCTACTTCCAGTTGTGGTTATTGCTTTCACGGTATGTGGAATCATCTGGCCCAAGGGGCTCCGTACCTCTCCTTATATACTGGAGAGATGAGGGTTACATGGTAGGAAGCTCAGTCGGATGCGAACAAGGGCTTTCCTTATCAGTACATAGAGTATCCGGCTAGGACTATATCCATTTCCTTGTCATGCAAAGTAATATAAAGCCGAGTTCTACTCTATCTCCAATTGTAGGGACCGGCCCACCCTCTGTCCGAGTGACCGTAATTGCCTTCCTTGAGGTAACCGAGGCCCATGGCCTCCACAACTCGTTTTGTGTTTCTTTGCAATCCATCAAGTTTAGATCTCACGAGTAGCCCCATATTATTATTGACGATACAAAGCATCAACAGTTGGCGCGCCAGGTAGGGGCTTCGGCGAGATCATCTTGAGAGCCTGAGGATCCAACCACCAGAGTCGATGGGTTAAGTTCTTCCTGGGCAAAAAATCAGCTTCGGGAGCCTCGACTTCATCACCGACAAGTTCGGCAACCTCACCCTGACCGACTCGGATTCAATCTCCGAAGAGATCGCCAAATCTCCCGTTTGGACTCAGCAATGCCATGGATAATTTCAATCTAACTCCGATGCGGCAGATCCAATCCCCTATAGTTCGACTCGGATATGGCCCAGAGCTGCTCGAGATCGGATCTAGGAAGGTTGGAGTTGTAATCACCCCCCTAAACTACTCCGATTTCGACTCACAGTCGGACAGCAGCTCGACAAGCTTTTCTCCACCACGCGAAGTCTTCATGGCGTCCAAGGGCTCAACTCCCACTCAAGATGCACGCCGACTATGCGGTCAGCAAGAGGAGGAGGCTCGTCGACTACGTGAGCAAACAGGAGGAAGAGCACGACGCTTGCAAGCCGAGCGTGATGCGTGCAACGACAACCTACGCAAGGCTAGGCGGATTGCTCAACAAGAGATCTTCTAAACCCGAGTAGGCAACCATGACGTCTTCATGACACTACAGCAGAACGTCGTGGTCGCTGCACGTTACTCGACACCTTGCAGTTCGGGCCCGATCATTAGGCCACCCTGACGATTGCGAGGATCAAAGCAATGATCACCGCTGCGGCTTGTCAGCAGCGACAACAATCTGGAGATACTTTCATACCATCAAACAAGACGGCTTAAGATACGGCGATCTCATCTGCCTCAGCACAGCGCCGTGTAGCTGGCTCTAGTTAGCCTCGCCGGAGTCACGTCATACGTCACTCGACAATCAGAACAACGATCGACGGTGGCACCGTCATGACGACCACCGTGACAACCAGGATGCCCGAGGATGACTACGGCGGAATATCCGCCACAATATTAACACTCGACGCCGACAACGCGAGGAGGATGAGCGCCGCCGACTAGAAGATGAGCATGAGCGCTTCGGCCTCCACTATGAGTGATTTCATCACCGTAGTCAGAGTCGGAGCCCTCACCTAGATAAAGGAGTACCGGCGTTCACCCATAAGCTACAACAATCGACTGGCCATCTGGCTTCAAGCCGACTGGAATAGAGAAGTATGATGGGAAGACCAACCCAGATTCTTGGCTCACAGTCTACACCTTGGTAATCCGTGCGGCCGGAGGCAATCACAAGGCCATGGCTAACTACCTTCCAGTCATCCATGCTGACTCGGCAAGGAGATGGCTAACGGGGCTTCCAAGGCGGTCAATTGGCTCCTAGGGGGAACTCCATGATTGTTTCGTCGCAAACTTTCAAGGAACATACGAGAGGCCATCTTCTGAGTACGATCTGTATCAGTGCTACCAGAGGAAGAACAAGTACCTCCGCGACTTCATCAAGCGGTTCTCCAAGAAGAGAAACTCAATACCCAAGATCAAGGATGAGGTCGTCATCGCTGCTTTCTGCAAGGGAGTTAAGGACACCCCGTTCATCACTAAGTTCACTTGGAAGCCTCCAAGTTCTGTCAAAGCTCTATTCGACATGGCGAATAAATACACCAACTTGGCCGACGCCGTTACTGAGGCCCTGAATGACAAAAAGGAGCCCCGACAAAAGGAGCGGAAGGACACTGACGAAGCGGACCCGACTAAGTTCGGCAATCGCAAGCGCAAGTCGAACAATGTCGTGGCGGCTGTTGAGCGCAGCCGACCGCGACCCTCGAGGACGCATAAATACCAAAAGGTTATGAATGGGTCATGCTCTTTCCACCCAACGGGGAAGCACGCGGCTAAGAACTGTTTCATGCTCAAGAAATTCGCTTCCGAGTAAACATCAACGTTTGGTGACAACAAGGACAAGGATAAACTAGACTCGGGCATAGCCGGCGACTATCAAGATCCCCAGGCTATGCTCAATCACATCTTCAAACGGCCATCTGCATACGAGTCCAAGCAAAAACAGAAGCTAACGGCCCAAGAGGTCAACTCGGTCTCGTCAGACGCCCCCCAATACCTATGTTGGTCAGAGACGGCAATCACTTTTGACCACGTGGACCACCCTGACCGAGTCACTCATCTAGGACAATATCCACTCGTCCTAGATCCGGTCATCAGGAGTGTCAAATTGAAAAACGTTCTCATCGACAGAGGAAGTGACCTCAACATTTTGTTGCCAAGACGCTCGACGAGATGAAGATCCCTCGATCCGACGAGCTGCGGCCGAGTATAGCTCTCTTCCATGGGGCAATCCCTGGCTTCTCTTCCACTCCACTCGGACAGATCACTCTGCTAGTTACTTTTGGCACGCGGGAGAACTTCCGCACCGAGAACATCTGCTTCGAGGTTGCCAACTTCAAGACCGCGTACCACGCCATACTCGGGCGGCCTGCACTAGCCAAATTCATGGCAGTGCCCCATTATACATACATGGTGCTTAAGATGCCAGGAGCAGCAGGAGTATTTTCCTTGTGCAACGATGTCAAGCAAGCCTTCACCTACGATAAGGAGAGTTGCGAGTTGGTCCAGTCTCACGAAGCGGCAATCGGACGAAGCAACATCTGACTGGCTGCAACAATTGCAAGCGAGGACAACCAAGTCCTGGCTAAGAAAGCAGCCAAGTTAAGAATTTTAGCAGACTCAGAAACGAAGAAGATCCCCTAGACCTTCCGACCCCACCAAGACTATGCTTGTCGAGACAGAACTCGATCCCAAATAGGAAGACACGCTCATCACCTTCCTTCAAGCGAATAGGGATATATTTGCTTGGAAACCTTTCGACATGCCTGGTGTACCACAGGAGGTGATCGAGCATTCCCTTAACGTCAAGCCAGACACCAAACCAGTCAAGGAATGACTACGGCGCTTCACACAAGACCGCAAAAATGCTATTCGGGAGGAGATTACCAAACTCCTTGCACCTGGGTTCATCAAAGAGATCTATCACCCAGATTGGATGGCAAACCCAGTCCTAGTCCGGAAAAAGAACGGTAAATGGCACATTTGTGTCGACTATACCGACTTAAACAAGGTGTGTCCCAAGGATCCATTTGTTCTACCTCGGATAGATTAGGTGATCGATTTAACCGTGGGATGTGAGTTACTCAGTTTTCTCGACTATTACTCGGGATACTATCAAATCAGCCTAAAGGAGGAAGACTGCCTGAAGACTTCTTTTATTACGCCAGTCGAGGCATACTGCTATGTCACTATGCCGTTCGGGTTGAAAAACATTGGTGCAATGTATCAACGTGCCATCCAGTGGTGTCTTCACACTCAACTCGGGCATAACGTGGAGGCATATGTTGATGACGTGGTGATCAAGACCAAAGTCAAGGAAGACCACATCGCCGACTTAGAAGAAACTTTTCAAAGCCTTCGGAGATTCAAAATGAAGCTGAACCCGGAAAAGTACGTTTTTGGTGTACCTTCAGGAAAGCTACTTGGCTTCATCGTTTCACAACGCGGCATCGAGGCAAATCCGGAGAAAATTAACGCTATCATGAACATGGCACACCCGACTAGCCAGAAGGATGTATAGAAGCTGACTGGCCGCATGGTGGCACTGAGCCGATTCGTCTCCCAACTCGGAGAACGGGGTATGCCATTTTTCAAATTACTGAAGAAAGTTGACAATTTTCAATGGACGCCAGAAGCCCAAAAAGCCTTCGAAGATTTCAAGAAGTTCCTCACATCACCACCCGTGTTGGCATCCCCAATGTCCTAGGAACCACTCATGTTGTACCTAGTGGCAACCACTTAGGTAGTCAGCACGGTGCTAGCCATTGAGCGGGCGGAGTCAGGACACGTACAAAAAGTTCAAAGACCAGTTTACTTTGTCAGCAAAGTCCTAGGCAAATCCAAGAAGGGATATCCCCTAGTCCAGAAGTTGCTATATGGCTTGCTCATAACTGTCCGAAAGTTAGTGCACTATTTTCAGCCGCATCAGGTTACAATCATCACATCATAACCACTCGGGGACGTCCTACACAATCATGAGGCCACCGGTAGAATCACTAAGTGGGTGCTCGAGTTGATGGCGTTTGATATTGCATTTTACCCACGGATAGCAATCAAGTAACAGGCACTTGCCGACTTCGTGGCCGAGTGGACAGAAGTTCAGACAGCTACATAAACAGACAAGCTAGAATACTAGACAATGTACTTCGACGGTTCTCTACGGATCGGCAGAGTAGGGGTTGGCATCGTTCTGACGTCACCCACCAGCGAAAAACTCAAATATGTCCTTCAGATACACTTTCCAGCATCCCACAACGTCACCGAGTACGAGCCACTCATCCATGGGCTCCGCATCGCCATATCACTCGGCATTCGCCGATTGGTCGTACGCAGGGATTCTCAACTCATGGTGAGCTAGGTCATGAAAGATTGGAGTGTCTCAATGACAACATGGCGGCACATTGTCAGGAGGTACGAAAGCTAGAAAACAAGTTCGACGGGCTAGAGATTACACATGTGCTACACCAATACAATGAAGCTGCAGATAAACTAGCCAACATGGGATCCAAATGAGAAGTGGTCCCGACTGGAGTTTTTGTCGAGCAATTATTGGAGCTGTCAGTCAAAAAGAAGCCAGTACTCGAGCAGTTGACGGTAGAATCTACCCCGGCAACAAATGAAGTGCTAATCATCACTTAGGATTGGTGGACTCCAATCATCAGATTCCTTCTGGAAGACGAGTTCCCAGAAGATCGCAGTTAAGCTGAGCGGATCAAACGTCAAAGCAAATGTTTCCTCATAATCGAAGAAGATCTCTATCGTCGAAGTGCATCCGGAGTTCTCATGTGCTGCGTCACACCCGAGGAGGGCAAGCAAATTCTGCAATCCATCCACTCAAGCATCTATGGCAACCATGCTGCATCAAGGTCGTTAGTCAAAAAGTCTTACAGACAAGGATTCTCCTAGCCGACTGCAGTTACAAACACTAAAGACATAGTTCGGGCATGTGAGGAATGCTAGTTCTTTGCCTGACAAACACATCTTCCAGCTTAAGAACTACAAACAATTCCAATTTCTTGGCCCTTTGTAGTTTGAGAGCTCAACATGGTCAGGCTGTTCAAAAAACCGCCAGGAGAGTTCACAGACTTGTTCGTCGTAGTGAATAAATTCATAAAGTGGATTGAGGCAAACCTGTTGCTACCATAACAGCGGCAAGGGCCAAAGACTTCGTCATGAGTATCATATACCGATTTGGAGTTCCCAACCACGTCATCACAGACAACGACACTCAGTTCACTGGCGGTGTTTTTCAAGATTTCTGTGACGACTTTGGCATCAAGATCTGTTATGTTCTATGGCACACCCACGAAGTAATGGGCAAGTCAAGCGTGCAAATGGCATGGTCTTACAAGGTATCAATACTAGAGTGTTTGACCGACTACAACCATATGCACGATAGTGATTGCAAGAGCTTCCATCCATTCTCTGGTCTTTAAGAACCACGGTTAGTCGGGCAACGGGACAATCCCCATTCTTCCTAGTCTATGGTACTGAGGCTGTGTTACCAACTGAGTTGGAGTTCGGCTCTCCACGAGTTTGGGCCCACTCAAAAGACAAGTCAACGAAGACCAACTGGTCGAGTTAGATCAGTTATAAAAGCAAGGGACATCGCAATTATCCAATAGGCAAGGTATCTTCAAGGCCTGCGTCGTTATCACAGTCGGAATGTTCGTGGCTGCGCCTTCTTGGTGGGAGACCCCGTTCTGAGAAAAATCCAAACCACCAAAGACAGGCATAAATTATCTCCCTTATGGGAGGTGCCATTCATTATCGCTGAGGTGACACGTCCAAGTGCCTACCGACTAAAGACAGAAGACGACGTCCTAGTCAACAACTTATGGAACATAGAATAGCTACATCTTTTCTATAACTAAGCTTTGTACTCCATTTATATATAAAGAAAGTTTGTCACTCTAACTCACTACGCTGCTTGTTTCAACCGAGTAGTGAGTCGGGGGCTACATGATGATACATGTCCTCTGTTGTTCATAAAGTTCAATCTTGTTTTATCTAAGTCATGAAGTTTTATAATGATTATGCTAAGTTTTCCCGAGTATAGTCCCATGAGGTGAATGCTTTTTAAAGTTAATCTCAAACCACTCGGCATAAATTGGCTAGTCGGGTAAAGCTAATGATGGCTAAAATAAAACAAGAACCAGGCAAGATGCAACAGCAAATATCAAAAGCATTTACAATATTTACATATTGTTTCTGTTAGACACCGACTACATAAAAGTTTGTGTTTACATGGGCAGATCCTCGGTGATGGCCTCAACAGTAGGCCTGACTTGGCTAATCAACTCCAACCCCTCCTCCGGGGTAGTACCTTTAGCAAAGCCCTCTCCGATGGCCTCAATGTCTACCTGGGGGTAGAGAGACTTCGTCATGACTAGTGCTTGGGCAATCCCCACGGCGACGCGCTCGAAGGAGTATTTCTTCAGGAGTGCAGGGGCCTCTTCAAGGCGCTGTGCCACTTGGGAGATGGAGCTGGAGTTGGGCCTGGCCAGGCTTCGCTGCATAATGTTTAATAAAGTCTTCGCGGAATCAGCTATGATGTTCTGCGACTCCTTTATTATTTTAATCTCTTAAGCAAAAAAGCTAAATTGGATCTGTGAATTTGCTTTGAAGGCTGCTCACATAGAGAAGAGGCATCAATAAATATGGATACCTAGTTGGACAGAGTAACAGAGCAGATATGAAGCTTACTTGCGTACTCGGTGTCTACTTTGGACTTCGCCTTCTCCAGCTCCTTCTTCAGGCGTTCTATCTCCAGGGATTGGTTATTTAGGTTTGTCTCCAGAGCTACAGCCAAACAAAGTCAAAGATCAGCAATGCAAGTGTTAACGCCAAAATTTGGCACGGCTCATATCAGATTCGGTAAAGAAAGAAGCTACATCAACCGGAGGAAATTAATCCAGAAGAAGCCGGATTTGAGAAGGAATCGTGAAGACCACGTTATGGCAGTTATTTATCTTATCTATTAGATAGTTTTATCTTTTAGGAAACCTGATCTCTTGTCCGATCGGGTCTGTTAGTTTTCCTTTTCTAGTTAGGAAAGTCCTGTTCCGTAGCCGATCAGGACTCTATCCACCCGGGCTATAAATATGTGCGCCCGGATACATTGTAAATCATCTCAACGATCAATACAATTCGGCGCATCGCCACCCTTTCGACGGGTTCTTGCTTCTCGAGCGGGGCTGCATCGGTTAGGTCCGAACTCCTGCGAGAGGGTAAGACTCGTCACCCCTTACCCAGGTGTATCTGCCCTGTCTACGGCTGCATCGGTTCGGTTCGATCTCTTAGGCCGATCAGGTATACCACATCACGCGTGCGTAGATCTTATCAGCTTACTGGGGGCGGTTTATCATCAGTTTGTGCTGCATCGGTTCGGTCCGACCTACTAAACTGCCAGTGATAAATCATTCCTGCTAGGTTGATGGTTTTTGCACAAGCGTCTTATCGGAATGTATAGCCGATAAGTTATCTTATTACATCACAGTTGTATTAGGTCTATCGGCTCGTTGAGGTTTCTTTATTATTATCAATCTGTGCTGCATCAGTTAGGTCTGAACTACTAGATTGATAATAATAGATTTATCCTTGTCGAGCCGATCGGTGTATATGTGACGTTCTATCAGAGTGCTTAGCCGATAGGTTATCTTTTTATAAAGCCGACTGTATTATCTTTACTATTTTGGTCATCTATATTATCATCGGTTTTCTAGCCGATGCACATGTGTTTCCTCGGCGGTCGGCTGGCTTACTATTCTGCCTATCTATTTTATCATCGGCTTCTAGCCGATGCACATGTTATACTGACAGCTTATCTATTTGTTTATAGCGTTATCGGTTTCCTAGCCGATACACAGGTGCTATCGGCCATCGGCTACGAGGAGCCTATATCAGTCCGTATCGGCCGATAGCCGATGTGCAATTGCTGCTGGGACCCGGGCACGAGCGAGGACCCGGGCACGAGCACAGGCGAGGACCCGGGAGAGAGGACTCGGGCATGAGGACCCGGGCACAGGCACGAGCACGAGACCCGGATGCGGACAGCTGGGGCCCGGACACGGTTTTATCATCGGCTTACGGCCTATGCTCAAGTGTTCCTTCGGAAATCGGCTAGCAGTATTCTTATCGACCGATTGATTCACTGAGTTAATATTTTCTCCTTGTCAATTATCGGGTCAAATTGACTGGCATGCCCGCGAACCTCAAGATTTTAGGACCTGCACTGGAGTGAAGCAAATCTCCCAGGCCTTCGCGTGTCTCCCAGACGCCGGACGGCCCCCAGCGGGTTTTCGGCGTCAACAGCAAGAAGATTGGTTTGGGGTTACTCGGGCAAAGAAGAAACATACCTCTGATGGTCCCTGTCTGTGCCCAGTTCTCGTCCCTGAGCTTGTTCACTGAATCCTTCAGCCACTCCTCCCTCTCCTTGCTAGACTTCTCTAAATCATCTTTGGCAATCTGAAGCTGGTGAAGTTGAGTGAGCTGAGGGGCAAGTTAGGACAGAACTTTGCCTATTTTCTCGGATCGATCGACCACTTGCTGCACAAGATACATTGAAGTCAGACAAGACAAGCAACAATGGCCAAAAATTCTAGGAACTACAAATCAGCAAACATAGTTGGATGGATTATATACCTAGATACTCCTTGATGCGGCGATGGCGGTGTCCATTAGCTTGACTTGCTCCCTCTAGGCGGCTTCCTCATTGTGCTCGAAGGTTTGGTCTTCCCCCTCCTGTGCAACCCAATAAAATGTCTAGGGGAAATTTGGTGGAGGAGCCTCGAGCCTAGGGAGGTCATCATCATCGGAAGATGAAGAAAGTGGAGGAGTCCTGGCCTGTGGATCAATCGGTGGTGCTAGATCTTGGGCGAGCTTAGGGACTGGGACGTCTGCCACGGTGTCTTGACTGGGTGAGGCCTGCAGCCTGGCCGAGTGGGTTGTCTCAACCTCAGGGGCTGGGACAGCACTCGGCTCGGACTGCGGCGCTGCGATCTCAACCTCAGTCGGGGCAGGAGCAGCTACTAGGGTTGAGGGCGCTGTCCCCTTGGAATCAACGTCACTTGGCTTCCTGCAGCATTATTTAGCAATCAAGAAACTGCTCAAGATTTTCTAAGGACTAAAGATTTTCATACCTTTTGGAAGTTTTAAACCTCCACCCTGTGTGCTGGGAGTGGAGGTAGTCGACGATGGGCCTGAAGGCCTGTTCGGTGGCGGAGAGCTGCCGACTGTCGGGCTCGTGGGTGCTGCAGTCGGCGGTGGAGATCTTAGCCTAGTCGGCACCGTACTCGATGCGGCCGACTAGGGCATGGCGGTACTCAGTGGCGTGGTCCTAGGGCTAGCCGGTCTAGGGGCAGTGCTGCCGGGGTCTCTGATCATCGGACCGCCTGATGCCTTACTCGGTGCATCTTTCTTCTTGGCCTGGTCCGTCGTTAGTTGCTTCCCAGCCCTCTTAGGGCTAGGTTGGGCTGATGAGGGGCTGGCTGGCCATTTTCTAGCCCCACCGGTCGATTGGCCTTGTGGGTTAGAATCGAACTCGGCGAATTCCTGCAAGTACCAAGCATCAAGGAAAGCTCGATTGAACCACATTCGTACCACACATCACAGATGGATATCAAGACAAGTATTACACAAGACATTACCTTCGGCCGAGGCATATCTTTGCAGTATGGTTTGGGGGCTCGCTCGGCGTCTAGAGTCTTGACAACTCCAATGACGAAATAGCCAAGCAAGGTGTCGGTGACGACATCCTTGTTGACAAAATCAGTATTCTCCCGAGTTGGATCGTTCTTCCCCTGATAGTCATAGCCAAGATGACTCCTGGCCTTCAGGGGTCGAATCCGCCAGTTCTGGAATCTCCTGGCCACCCAAGGCCCCGTCAGCCCCGTGTTCTTCAGCGCATCGATTTTCTCTAGGAGCAAGTGCACCTGCACCATCTCAGCCGACGACGGTATGGCCGTCCAGCTCTCCAGAACTACAAGAGGATTTCCAGAAAAAAGGGGCAAGGGGGGCTCAAGATTGGAGCAGTAAAACCAGTCCTGATGCCACCCCTTCAGTGAAGTCTTTAGAGGAACATGGAGATAGGCCTTCTTCATTTCATTATGGAGTTGAAGGCCTGCTCCCCTTATTACCTGAATTTTGGATTTCGAGGGTTGCAGCTTGATGTGAAAGAGAAAGCGGAAGAGGTTGAAATGGGGATCGATCCCCAGAAAGGCCTCATAGAGGGTGACAAAGATCGAGATGTGGAGAATGGAGTTGGGGTTGAGATGGTAGAGCTCAATCTTGCAATACTCAAGAAGCCCGTGGAGAAAATCGGAGGAAGGAAGGGCGAGACTGCGGTCAAAAAAATAGGCAAAGACCATGGTCTCGTGTGGACCTAGAACGGGAATTGACTCACCAGCGGCGGGATGCCAGTTGATGATCTCCTTCGGTTGGAGGCTCTTCTTCTTCTCCAGAAGGGCGAGTTTTGTCGCACAGCAATCTAACGTAGGCTAAGCTCCAGACGGCATGACGAGGATATCGAACGACACCCTCGGCATGGTTGGGATGTGGAGTTGGGTAAGGAAGCCTCTTGACAATGGGAATCGATGCTGGGGAGGAGATGCTGCGGATTTTTGGAGGGAAGCTCAATCTACATGAAACCCTAGCCGGGATGGAGAGCGTGAAGTTTGGCGCCTATGCGGGAGATGAAGTGATTTGGCGAATTGGGGGAGAAAGGGGAATCTTTTCTCTCTCCCACTGCTTTATAGGCCTGTGCTGGGTAAGCAGGCTTAGGCCAGCTTGCTTGGTAATGGACCGTAAGATATGAGTTTTTAAATAGCATGTCCTATTGGGCCGACCGCTGACTGTATTAAAATCACAGTGAAGATGCTATTTTACAAGAACTGATTAAAATAATCAGATATGTTTCATGTTAAGTCTGATTGCCGGACATATGTGTTCAGATATCTGAATTATTTACCAGGTATTGAGGATATATCCTTATAAGGATCAGTAGCTGATCTCCATTAAAATTAAGGATGCAGGTATCTCTCAAGAACACCTCACCACATATTAGGTTAAAATCCATGAAGTGATACTTAGCTTATATGCTTAGCCAAATTGCCTTGAGCAAAAATATTTCCAACTGATATGACGTTAAAGAGTCCAATTTCTGAGAAATATACCACTCGGAAAAGACTTAAAGGTTAAAGATCTTTGACTTTATGATTAATTGTTTCACAATTAAGCACAAATTCGGGGGCTACACCTAATAGGTACACCTATTCAGTGCATACTATTTATATTTTTCTATGAAGCCCTTTATAGCCTCGTTGCCAGCTAATATGAAGTGGGACTTAGAGAAGAGGTACTTAGACAATAAGTACTCGGGAGCAAAACAATCGGAAAAATCTTCACCAAGGAGGATGAGCACTCGGCAACAACTATGTCTTAACTATGAAGGTCTCAGAGGCTACTGTGGAGGCCATGGGCCCCGGGTACCTCATGGAAAGCTTTGTAGCCACTTGGATAGAGGATAGGCCCAATCTTGTAATTAGGGATGCGTGCCAGTTCTGGAGCTGCCACCGCCGCCGCTCTAGATCTGGAAGCGCTGCTGCCACCCCATCGCTGAGCTCGGGAGAGAGAAGAGGGTGTTGAGGTGGGGAGGGAACTTGAGCTCAGGAGGGGAGGGAGTGCGAGAGAGTTGAGCCAGGGAGATAAAGCTGATTGAGGGAGGGGAGGGAGGGAGCTCGGGATATTTATATCAAAATCTAAAGTACTTAGGGAAAAAATAAATTCTATCTTAAACAACTACATACTTTATTATAATTTTATTTTTTTCCCGTAGCAACGCACAGGCATTTTTCTAGTAATACTTGATTTTTGATTCTATGAAGGTAATTATAATTTGTACACAATAGATTTTTCAAAGTTAAATTGGATTTAATATATAACTCTTAACATATATTATGTATATACAATTATATTTTCTATACAATAGTTTCTAAAAGTATGTTGGATTTTATCTACAACTTTTAGCTTCCATTTCCACAGACACAATCATATTTTCTATACAACTATATCAACCGATCTGTCAATCTACACCATTATAATTTAGATCTATGACGATCGGACGGTCAATATTCTTTCTTATTTTTATTAATGTGCAAATTTCTAACGTGTTTAGAGTGAATGTGGCGCCTTCTTTTAGAGATATTTTAAATACATAGATAGATGTGACTATCCATGCCAAGTCAAATATATTTCTATAATTGAACTCGGGTGAACAAATCCCACCATAAAACACTAGAAAAATTATTTTTCCGTATGGTCGGTAACCTATAAATAGGCGTTTAGTGAAACGTCTGTGACATATTATTAAGCCTGTAGAAACCTTGATGCTCCCGCCCTCCCGGTACTGGCCGCAGTTGTGCCCGTTGTGATCCGCACGAGTAGATTGAACGCCGGCGAGGCCGCTCCTGGAGCCAGCGCATGCTCCAGCCCGCTGACGCCGACGAGCTCGATCACGAGCTCATGATCGGCTTGTCGCTGCTCCGGCGTGGCCCTCGCGTGGGGGCGGGTGCGGGGCTTCTGCCTGCAGAGGAGGGCGACGGCAGAGCTCATGGTGGTGCCCTGGGGCAACTGGGCAAGGAGGTCTGCTTGCTCTGAGGAACTACGCGAACGTCGTCTGAGAGTTGCAGGAGGGCACGGCTAAAGGCTTACGTCGAGATGAAGCTGCACCTGCTGCGCTAATTTCGGTATGGCTGCCTTCGCGCCAAGCGCTGGGACGACGTGGATTTCGCAGGAGCTTACCTTTTACATGCATATATAAGTGATCTCATTATTTGACAATTTCTCATCACCTCCATGAATTTACAACCGTTTGTATTGATCTGCACCATCCAATTATAATGGGTATGCATGTGTTTGTACAATTTCTCTATACAACAAAAAATATATTTGCGCAGCACAAAAGTTACCATCACGCTGTGCATTAGAAAAAATCTGTATAGAACCTATGAATTTAATCAAGCTACTCTCTTTCTTGACTGGACAACATATATTGGGTCTGTTCGTCCTGGATTAGGTGATATATCAACAGCCTGTAATAAGAACAGGAAAAAAAACCCAATGTTCATGTCATGGGTTCAATTTGTGCACAGACAATAAACAGGTATAGAATTATGAATTGGATCGATTGTTTAACTATCATTGCAAATGCGAGTGTCTAGCTGGACATTTTAGTCCCTGCTAGGAACATGTTCACCGAAAGGATAAAAGTAAACATGAGAGAATACTTTTGGATGCCGTTAACTATTCAAGTGTGGACAAATGATTTCAACAAGCAAATATCTTACCTCAGGGGGTTCAAAACCTCCAGCATAATGGAAGTAAGCCCCAACTATCCAAGCATGATCAGCATCACCGGTTGATGTCCAGATAGATATAGCCTTAGTCCAAAAGCAGCGATTTGAAAAACTACACCCGAAGTTACAAATAAATTCAGGACTACTTCTTGGCATAAAAATCTGGTAAAGAGGATTATATATAACAAACAGTTACTAGTAAATCGCATTCATCATGATAGTGAAGTTATGGGCTATGCATTACCTCATTATGCTCAATCCACTTGGTTTAAGAATTCGTCTCATCTCCTTGAAAACATCAATTGGTTTTGTCAAGTAATCCACACTGACCTATAGGCAAAGCAAACACACACACACACAAAGAGAGAAATATACTGTCAGATCATACAAACAATCAGATAGGTGCCAAAATGTAGTTTAGTTGTGTCATGTGGGCTATGACATTTTAAAAAGAAGAGCGAGCATTTGTTCATCCAGCGAGACTGGATTTATCATGTAAAAGAAATTGTACCACGTTGGTTATAATATCAAAAGTGTTATCCTCGAAGGGAAGCTTGGGGTTCACATTGAGGTCTTGCACAGCATACTCTGTTAGCACCTATTTTCAGAGTAAAACAAAAAGAATCCTTTGTCAAAATATATATCTAGGTGAACCAAATCTGTAAGTAAAGAACGGACTGCTGCTATCACTAGAAGTTTTGACAAATGCATGCAGTCGGACCAACTTGGTCCCACTGATCTTTAAAAAAGAAGTTTATGTAGATCAAACATACCAGATATACTACCGCTTTTCAGAAAAAAAAACACCAATTTGCTAAGGGCACATACCGGATTCCTTTTCAATTCATCTTCATTCATACCCATCCCCACAATCTTCTCCTGTTTGTACCCGGGTGGATAATGGCTTACCTTCATAAGGTATAAATAAACTGTAAGCATTGCAGGGAGACATTACAAAGGAAAATGTTAACTTGAGACACCAAAAGTCCTACCCAGCTGCTGCACATGTCCAGGATGGCCACCCCAGGAGTGTTGCTTGGAGGAAGAACTTCTGAGTAGTACTTTGTGAGAGCCTCGATTGCTTGGTCATCAATGTGAGTCACATAACGGGGAACCGAGTAGAACAGAGCATCTGATGATCTGTCAGGTGATAAAAATGCATCAATTCAGGTAGCCACTAGCTGCCCAATCTATTTACCATGTTACAGTGCTGCACATATGAGTAGTTGGTAATAATAGCATAATAGGATGTAGAGGTCGGGTTTTAATCCATTATCTAAAAAGTAGCCTAATAGGAACACCAACAATTGACTACCCGAATACTGAAAAAAAAATGGATTTGAGCTGCATGAATACCCTGCACCAAGCTAGAGCTACTCACTCATCGAAGCGGCTGAAATCTTCAGGCTTGAAAGGGAACTCATCCGGCCACTCAACATTCTTCAAAATCTACAACCAATGCACCATAATTTGATAATTTACATAAATAAGCTACGCACTCGAGAGCACGACGGGAGTTTAAGAAAACAGAAGAAAAACAATAAATGCTCTACGGAATACGACCTGTTCGACCGGGGAAACCCCCTGCCTCGGCCGAGCCGCGGCCACGAACGAGCGTGACGGGGAGCCGCCGGAGGCAATGCGCGCGAGCTGGTCGACGAAGGCGGCGCCGAGGCCCAGGAAGACGCGCCTCGGCCGGGCGGCCTGCGGTGTAACGGGAGCGCCGCGGGCACGGGGAGGGGGGGCGCGGGCTCCGAGCGTCCCAACACTGGGCCTTCTCAGAGCGAGGAGAGCATGGGGGCGTGGCGCGAGGGTGGCCATGGAGGTGGTGCACGGCGGCCGCGGCGGTTAGGAGGGGAGCACGACGCGAGGTCGCCATGTGTTATGGTCGCGCGCCCGAGTGGGGCTTCGTGGCGCCACGCGCGTCGCAGACGACGCAGAGACGCGGATGCGATGTAGGATGCATCGTGGATTCGTGGTTCGTGGATTGGGGTTGGTTTGGTTGGTTGGCTCCTGTGTGCAGCTGCCATGTGGGGCCCACTCTGTCAGTGAGACTGTTGTCGCAGGAACACAGCGATGAATAAACCCTTCCCAATTGGCTAACCACCACTGGTTCCGTTCAGTTATCTGCAATCGAGCAGAGCAGGATGGTATACTGTAGTAGATTAGCACGGTTAAAAGATACTCCTTTCGTTGCGAGGAAGCTGATTCAGCGAGTTTAGAATCTGTTCCAAAATTAATCAATTACTATCTCGTATAAAGAAATTCTCTCTTTCGTACTTCTTAAATTCTTTTTATTAATGATGTATAGTTTGTCTTTCTTCTTAGTTTTATTTTTTTTCTTGTTAGGATGTAAGAAATTTATTTATATTGAGATAGAGGGAGTACTGAATAATGCTTGCATAAATTTTCTGGGGAGAAATTCCAGCCATACACGGGCTTACAACCTTATTGCCTGTAGATTAGCCGATTAGGTCAATAAAATGGTCACCTGAGCGTCTGAACAGCCAAAGCTTGCATAAACTGTCATAGCAAACCGGAGCCAATTACCTTATTGTCTTCTTATATGTTCTGAAACAACTGATCCATGGGAACATGTTAATTGACATCTTGAAAACTTCTAATCTGTCAGCTTCTGCTCATGGGAACTTGGATATTCTAAGGTGCGAAAAAGATAATCGCTACATTTTTTTAACTTTTTATTTGCATTTATCATTTTAAGCCTGCATCAATCTGTAGATTCACATGATAATGTACTTTCTCCGTTTCAAAAAAAAAAACTAATACTGAATATGATATATGCTAGTATTATGAATTTAGACAGCCTTACGTATCTCGTGCAATAGTAGGTTTTTTATTTTAAGATGGAGTGAGTATAATATTATGCTATCAATCTAGCATACTAGTTCAATAATGTCAGTAGATTAGCACAATAAAATGATTGCCTTTATGAGCCCAAATTATATTTTCTTGGATGGTTTTCTTCTAAATCTAGCAAATCCGTTTCTTCAATAAGCAATGGAAAATTTGTTGTAAACGGCATGAACTGTGGTGTGGAATAAAATGTATAATTTGCGCGAACACAGCTATTGTTTGTTTTGCAGAGAATATTTTTGTTGGAATCTAGTAAACATTTAACTAACACGGCAGATGATTAATGGTTCGATTTATGGGGGTAATTTGCAGGTGTTTGATGGTCATGGTCACGGTGAATGTGTATCATTGAATGCTTGATGCCTTTCAGTACCAAACGCATCCGCAAGAAAAGAAAACGGTGCGGCACACTACAGCCATCCAAACGCACAAGATGTGAAATCTTGGGACCTACTACCAGTTCCAATCAACAAAAAAACGCTGATGCGAACTGCGATGCGGACGCACATGATTGCGAGACCTCTGTCCGGGGTAAACATAGGGTGTGCAAGACACGGCGAGGCAGCTTTTTTAGCCGTTTATTTGCTGTTTTTTTTTTTCCTTTCAAACAAGGTGAATATGCTGCTTTGTGCACTGAACCCTCCATGGCTAACGCGAGGCAGCCGTTTTTTTTTCACTTTGAACCGTCCATGTCTACAAGAAAACCTATTAGTCCCTCCGGTACATATTTATGTACAAAAGCTAACTTATTTTAGATATATAAAAAAAGTTAATTTATTTTAGATATATATCTAAATTTATGTATAGAAGTTAATTTATTTAGTACTCTAGCAGCTCATGACATTGTAAGCGATGATTATGCGTCAGGAATGCTATTTATATTTGACGTGACAGCTGATTAGATCACAGACTGCAATTAGTTTAGTACTACTAGTAGTTGTTTGCATTACAAAAACCGCAGAACGACCGACACGGGATCTGGCCTTCCAGATCTGTCCCTGGAATTCATGGAACCAGCTCTATACTCTTGCCGGGTGGTTAGTTCTTGGCTCTTCTGGGAAATTTACTACGTTTTCTTTCTTCTTCTACTGCATGTTGCGTTTACTCTGTGCTCCTGTGCATGCCCAGAGACAAAACAAACTGGGGCTTAAAAAAAGAGAGAAAACAAATTGGTGAAGCCAATTTGGCGTTGGTTGCGAGCTTGCTCAAGCTGTTGAGCACAAGCTAGCTCGCGTAACTATCAGAAAGCGACTAGTTGGACGCAAGGTCAGTATAGTAACGCCTAATCAAACAATGATGGAATCGCAGTCAGAATTTTATGGCTGCTTTTTTTTTTATCAGTAACCTCTCATGGACCATCCTTTTCTATGTCTAGGTTGCTGTTTTCCCTGGTACTCTCATTCAAGAAGCAAGAGGGGCCAGCATAATTAAAGGTTGGCATGCACACGAAATTTCCTGCCAGAAAATAACGA
The DNA here is from genome assembly GCA_003991445.1 of Oryza meyeriana var. granulata. Classification (NCBI taxonomy): domain Eukaryota; kingdom Viridiplantae; phylum Streptophyta; class Magnoliopsida; order Poales; family Poaceae; genus Oryza; species Oryza meyeriana. The sequence goes on from RYFJ01001523.1 coordinate 60,956, forward strand.
AAGAAAATGCTTATACAAGACAGTATTGACCATAATTTCGTAACTGCACTTGCATTATCTAATTAAAAACGAAGAAGGACAGGTTTCACTGTTGTTGACTAAATGATTTTCTTTTTTTTTTTTTGTGGGGTGTGCGTGTGTTTGGGGGGGGGGGGGGGGGGGGGGGGGGGGGGGGTGGGGGAGTGTTTTTGTTGTGGGCAATGTCTTGTCCAGAACAGGTTAAATGGCCACCATTGCTTTATTCCGTGGGCAACTAGTGCTACTTTAAATTCAGCACAACCCCCCCGCCCCCCCCCCCCCCCCCCAATCACACAAGAAAAGTTCATAAAGCTATCAGTCATGTATGTTTGAGGCTTGCAAGAAAGAAGAACCAGCTTTCATGATTGGATAATCAGTAGTGACCACAGCATGACCCACTGTACGGGCCGCCATTTTCCTCGTGATAATTACCCTGTCGTGGACGTAAACTTCCTGCTAGAGACGGGGAAAGGTCCAACATAAATACAGGCGTCATTCTAGTCCAATTGTATACTTTGGCAATTTAGATTTTTTTTAATTTTTTTCTTAGAATACACATGAGAATAGAAGAATACTAATCACTCTGATAAGTGGGTCCTAACTGTCAGTGTCCACCAGCTAATCATGCAGTGGCATGTGGAATTAACAGCTCACTCAACCACACAAGGTTATTTTCTTCTCATTTTATTCTTAAACATTTTTATGAACATTATCTCTCGTTCCAATCTCACCTCCAACACTCCCACCCACCGTGGGGATCAGAGATGCGCATCATGCATCGGATGGTCTATAATTGTACACGTGGAAGCTGGCCTGTGGCGCCACGGCATCCAGGAAGATCCTGGCCGTCGCTTCCTGCGCCACCAACGCCGCATCCTTCTCAACGAGCGCCGCCGCCACCACGTCTCCGGCGGGGCCACCCCCGGCGGCCACCATCCCTATGATGGCCGCCTGCACGGGGCCTAGTGTCGGATTATACGCCGCGGACTCCAGGCAGCCCCCGGCGTACACCCTCCCTCCACCGTCCGCCACGGCGAATCCCGACGGGCACCCACTGTACGGCGCGTGCGCCGCCCGCGCGGCAGCCTCCGCTGCCTCCCTCAGGCGCGCCTCTAGGTCACCGTCGGCGAAGCCATTGGCGACGGCGGCGGCGGGATCGCCAAGGGGGTTGTCGTGCGGTTCGAGGACGAGGGGGATGTGCTTGGGGAGGAGGTCATGGGGCCCGAAGGGGCGGGGGAGGAGGGATGCCACCGTGCACCACTCGGGCGCGCAGCCGTCCTCGGCGTCGGAGGTCACCATGATACGGATCCCACCGGCGCCGCGGATCTCCTGGAGGAACTGGCGGCAGTGGCCGCAGGGCATGTGGGAGACGGCGACAGCGCGCAGCTCCGGCTCCCCCGCGGCGGCTGCGTTGGCGACCAGGAACTGCTCGGCGTGGACGGAATGGGACAGCGGGAGGCCCCGGAACTCGAGGTTGACGCCGGCGTAGACCCGGCCGCTCGCGCCGAGACCCACGGCGCCCACGGGGAACCGCGAGATCGGGGCACGCGCGCGCCGCATCGCCGAAGGGACCAGCAGCGGCAGCAGGTCCTCCACCGTCTCCACTCCTGCGGCCGCCGCCGCGCGCTCGGCCTCCTCAGCGCTCATCACGAACCCCGGCAGCTCCACCGCTGCGGCGGCATCGGGCTTCGGCGCCACTTTCTCCTCCCCCATTGCTGAGATCTGACTCTAATCGGTGCAATTACTGTACGATTTGCTGCCTTCTAATCGCGTTTAGCACCTCAAGCAGCTGTGCTTAGACGTTTCCCCAAAGTACGGAGGAGATGAGAGAGAGAGGCGAGGAGGGGGAGGCTTACTGGCTGTGGCGTGAGGATATTTATAGAGGACTCGAGCGAATTGTTTTTCTTCCCCTTTTTATATGCAACTTTCAAGAGGAAAACAATGCACACCATAATTCTCACCCACTAGGTTGCATTCGACGTGTCACGGTACAGTCTGACCACTTTGGCACGTTGGCAGCCCAAATGATATGGTTTCCAGATAAGCAAACAAGTGTTGGTGAGGTCTGGAACATGTGACAAAAAAACATTAAACATGTCACCAAATGGTTTTATATCAACACAGCAATCTTAACTTTAACTTTGGTACAACACCAGAATTCTGACCGTAAACTCTGGGTTACGCAAATAAATGGCATTCCAATCATGTCGGCCAAAATTGGCCGGTGATATTTAATCAGACGGTCCAAATGATCGTCCATTTGCTACCTACCCTCTAAGCGGCCAGAAATACACGGTGCGTGCTACTCCTACTTAGAAAATACAAAGACGTCCAGCTTCGAAAAAAAAAAGAAACGAAAATACTAAGACATCGCTAGCTTTCGTGGTCCTTTCCTTGCGTGCGGCTCATAGTAGTATGGATGTTGATGGGGAGGTCTGGCCCATAATATAATTGAAACAGCCTTCATCTTGGAATTGTTAAATTTCCTCCGTATCATGCTGCGTTTGGTTGCCAGCCTCGTATGATTCACGTTCATGCGTAAACTATTGTTACGCGGGGCGTGTCCATGCAGATCTGATCGCGCCGTCTCGTGCCCAATCTCATCGCTTTCTTTCTTCGTGCGAAAACGATGCCGTGAGACGAAGAATTAATCCAGGGCACGCTTTGCACGCCCCGGTGCGTGGCTCACTGTTTGGAATGATCAGCAACTAATGACACGACGACACGATGCGTTAATGCTGTCTGATTGATGAGAGAAAACGTGCTTGGTTAAGCGAGTCAAAAGGACGGGTGTCATTTGGGAACTGGAAAGAAAAACAACTTCTTGGCAAGAAAAATTACTGAACAAACTTTGTAACTCAGGAAAGGGAACTGGCTGTTTAAGAATTAATCATTGTTTCATTATCTCATTGAATGTCCGAATGAATGCAAACGTCTCATCATGTTCAAGTTAGGGCACGGTGTTGATGGGGAGTATGTGGTGTCATAAGTGTGTGTGCTTTCGAGCAAAGCTGCCATTGACAGGGACGGCTCACTCTCTCAGCACATAGAGATTGCAAGAAAGCCAGTGAAGCGTGCATCGGACTTGCACTAAGTTGATGCAACAAAAGGGCCATGCACTCGGCAAAGCAAGCAAGCACATTGAGAGACTTGGGATTGTGGCATGTGACTCTTCGCCGTGAGATTGCTTAGCCCGATGTGCAAACAAAGCAGAGCAGGGCTGTTTGTGTAGATCACGTAAAAGAACAGAGCAATTGAAATCTGTAGGTGTGCGCACGGGGTAGTAGACTAGCACTGAGAACATTTCATATGTCGGAGAGCATCTCACATTAGGTGCTCTAGCCTGTGTTTAAGGTACCATTCCATAGGAGGTTACCGTCCTCCCACGGTACCACAAAACCACGTAAAATTTATCTCTAAAAATTTAAATTTAAAATTTTTAAATCTCACAGTATGGTCGTGGTTATCGTGTTAAGGTTGTGATTACCGCACGATATCACACGATAACCGCACAGTAAACCGCGGTAAACCACAGTATGTTAAAGATAAAGAGAAAAAATTACAAAAAAATTGTAAAACATAATAAAAATTCTAAAAAATTATAGAAAATTCAGAAAAAAAATTGTGGATATCTCTAAAAAACAATGTAATATTGCATAACTCTTGCTAGCGTTTTTACACTTAAATAAAGTAGAAATTATATCCCAACACATCTCTTATTTTTTTATTTTCGATGAAGCTTCAAAATATAAAGTAAACTTCCTTATTTTCATAAACTTTCTTCACCATGGTGACCCATAATTCAAGTACTACCTACTAGAATTCTTTTGATTTTTTTTTATTTTTTTAAAAAATTTGAATTCGGACAAAATTTATTCAAACCAAATCGCCGGTAACCGATACCGTACCCCGGTGGTTTGAGTGTCCATACAACACCTTGTTAAATGTTAAGAAAAAATCGGAACTTTTAAATGTAGTACGTACAGTCATGCATCACTGTATAAAAATTGATTGCTCTCTGTCCATAAATATAATCGCTTTTAGAATAGTGTCAAGTCAAACCCTTTTTAACTTTGACCATTAACAGAAAAAAGATCATAAAGAGTAGTAATATAAAAATAATATTATTAGATTTATTATTAAACAAAGTATCAAATGTAGTTCTTTTTGTTTAAAGTAATTTATTTTTATAGATAGTATTGATCAAAATAGTACATTGAAGATCATGCTAAGTCCAAAAGTACTTATTTTATGGACGGAGAGGGTAATGTTTAACTTTATTGAGTTAAACTGACGAGTAAAAATGGACAATTCACTTGTACTTCATCAGTATACTATCAAATCTAGCTCAACCTCTTCCTTAAAAGTTACCACCTCCTTTGAGTTTAAAGCGCCAAGAACACATTAGGGCATCAGTAATGTTATAAAAATAGGGGATGTCAAGAAGAGAGAAGTACATAGAACAAGTCCTGTACACTAAGGTAAATTTTAGAAGATATGCCATGTAAGAGTTTGATCGTAAGCATAGAACCCGTTCTTGTGAAAAAGAAAACTGTGTTTGTTTATTTTACCTATGAATCGGATATGGATTTTTGTCCTTGAGGAGACGTACACTCTTTTTTTCATATGACTTAAATAGTTATGATTTTTTTAAAAAAATAATAAAATAGATTGATATGTAATATATCACTTTAAAAAATATAAGGTTAAATTTAACTTCTATAAGTTGTAATAAAAATAACAAAGTAAACTTTCACTAGTACACACATATTCACAGTTACTTTTTATTTTTTATAATTTTTAGAAGTTAAATTTGAACTTATATATTGATCGAATTTGAACTTGTATATTAGTAAATTAGTAAAGTAATATATCATATATTAATTTTTTAGGTTGAAATGAAGACCGATGAGAGTAAAGGATGTGCATTTTTTTTCCGTCCTTAGATTCTCCATAGCTGCTCCTGCTTTGAGCCCCACCTACGTAGTTGATCAGTGACAACTAGATTTTCTTTTACGAACATTGGAGTATTAGACCATGAAGTAGCGTCCCGGGAAATCAGACTCGATGCACAGATAGCAGTTGTAGTTGTAGAAGGAGATCACGACCGCACAATGATTCCTGCTTATCTGCGTTTTGAAGACACCCTCGCTGCAGGATAAGTTCTTATTCTCTGTTCCGAACTGAATTTTATTTGTATGCTTCTTTTCCCCATTAATACCCTGATCTTTTCGTTCTCAATCCGAGAAGGATAAAGAGATTCGCCGATCTGATGCAGCACGTTGCATCAGTCACTCCGTCTTTCCTTCGGCGTGCCGTGTTAATCTCACCTCGATGAAGCGTTCGCCCGCCGAAAGCTTATCCCCGGCCGCTGGCTCGCCAGTTTCGCCGTTGCGCGACGCCGAGGTGCAGCCTACTTGTGCTTGACGCCGCGCGCGCGCACAAGGGCGTTACGACTCGCACCATAAAACCTGCGGATTCCGATCGGTGTGGGCCGGTGGCGATAAGATCGATCGCCTCTGGGATCAAACGCCCGCACACACACTTGCCCTTCGAAGCGAGCAACCGAGCAAGTGCATGCATCCTCTTATCCACCGGGAAATCGTATTGTGGTTACCGTGATGCGGCCTCACCTTCGAGCCGTCATCCTCACAGCGGAACCAGAATCTGCGCCGGTTGATCGGCTGGCCTTGGCTATCATGACGGAGGTGGTTGTAGTTCCAGATTTCCGGAGTTGCGATGCTGGATTGCTGGGAATCTTGCTCGCCCGTTCGTACGCTCCGCCGTCCTCAGCCGTTCACTGGCAATTGGCGTGTCCTTGTCATGCTTAGCAGTCTGACTTGCACTGGTCACGAAACTACGCCATACTGCTTATCCATTCAAAACAAGGTGATTCTAGCACCGAGCGAAACTCATCACTAAGTGAATTGAACTAAAATTCCTCTTATTAATAAAAATAATACAGATAGATGGATAGCTAAGAGATATTGAATAATTTTTTTTTAATTTATAGACCAATTACTTAGCTAAGGATGTAGAAATTAACTTATTTTAGAATAAATTTTAGACTCCACAAATCAACTTATCTTGTCACGGAACAAGTACTGCTGTAGGAGCCTACAACTAGCAGTATACCAACAGTGTAGTACAGGATAGAATATCATATATTCAGGAGCTATCGGAACACTTTTCTATACCACCAAAATGAACTAAAATATGTAGTAAAATTCACCAAAATTTAGCAATGATAAAAATAATCAACTCAGACCTTTTCAAAAAAAAAATTCAACTCAAAATCCAATACTTTCTCCGTGCTAAAATAACTCCATGTTTTGTCTATCTCATTGGTTCTATAGAGATATGCATAGTATAGAGAAAAAGTAATTCATATAGTCGCATATGGCCTGCCTCACCATTGCGCGAGTACCATACAGTACTTCCTCCATTGCAAAATCTAACAACTTCTAAAGTTTAACTTTTGTTCTAAATATTACAACCTATTACACATAAAAGGTGATTTTTACCACTAAACTACCCATATTGCCTCCTGGCTTAATTATCATCCTAATTAGTCTGGATTCACATCTCACCTATTAGAGGAGTCAAACAAGTCATTTTACATATCTCCTTAATAGTCGTGCCAAGCGTTAAAACATTCTATTTATATGCATTTGGACAAGCCATAAGGAATAAAAAAATATTACTCTCTCACACGTACCTTCTTTCTCCTCATTATTCTCCGCTCATGTGCTAGTGGTGTGGGTCACACCTTAAAGTTTACACATTGTGGAATTTGCAATAAGTAAAGTCCACTGTTGTGAACTCCACCTAGAAGAACCAGTTTGATAATATACATTGCTCTTATCTTAAAAACTTTATCTTTGAAACAATTAATGTATTGAAGTTTGTCCAAGTAGGGGATAATATATTAAAGTTTGCTAAAATTAGAAACAATATATTAGAGTTTAATAAGTAGAAACCAATTGCATTGGAGTTTGCTTAAGTAGAAAACATTCTAGTTTTTTTAACTTTATATTGGGATGAGTGAGATGGACTTAAATATAAAATCTTTTGGGAGAGAGAGTATTACTCTTGTCATTTTTTGACCCAGAGCTTGGTGTCTACTTTGCTCATTTTGAATTTTAGGATTAATTTAGAGGTTTTTCTTTGTCACTTTCGTTGCTCACCTTCTTTTCATGATTGGCAAGAGTACAAATAAAAAGGTCTAGTTAAAAATGTTTTTAAAAATCAAAATACAAAATCACTTTGAGTTATAATCCAAATATGATGCCCAGTTTGGAACACGATCAAACGTCCTATGCATGAAATTGCCGTAGTCTTCATGGTGTCAATTCACTACATGCATACCCTAATACTACTATCTCCATCCAAAAAAAAATTTATTTTTAGCCTAGCTCATCCATACCAATATAAAACTGAAAGACTAGAACGCCATTTACTTTAATAAACTCTAATATATTTGTACTCTACTTTAATAAACTCTAATGCATTTGTCCTCTACTTACCAAAATCTAATATATTTGTTCCCTATTTTAGTAAATTCTAATGTATTTGTTTTTTACTTTAATAAACTCTAATATAATGGTTGCTCTAAAGATAAAGTCTTTGTGAGACAAATAAGATAGATAAAAGATAAATTCGTTTTGAGACGGAAGGAGTAAGTCACATTTCTTGCCCCTCTCCAACACCCTAACTTTGTTTATGCTTTCTGAATGCGTTTATAATGGGGCACACTGCAGGTAGTTAGTTCCATAGTGTCATGGAAATGGTAACTATAAGTTATGATTTACAACTGTTGCAGGTATAAGAAAATATTTTCCGGTTCTTCGACACAAGAATCACGTTCTTTATATTAACCTCCTCCATTCTTCATTCTAACTACGTTCAATTTGTGGATCAGTAAAATATCCTTTTGGCTCTTTAGGAAATCATCAAGGCTTGAATTGATCAGTCACAACAGATACTTCTTCAAAAGGAAACGTCGTAACAATTAGCTGGGCCTGCAAGTTAGCTGCTACGCAAAGTTGCAAACACAACACTATACACAGAAACGGAGTAAACAGAGTATGAGACTCTTGTTTTCCCACTGAGACACTATTTTGACACAATCTAGAACTACATACCAATAAGATGGTTTACTTACCTTGCATCAGGTTCCGGTACATTCAGCGCCATGAAACAAGTAACAAGCGAACGTACGTATGAAATGCAACGGAGGCAAAGCGCGGACGTTTTTAGGTCTTGATTTAATGATTTCCCCATTTTAAAAGTTTCCTCGCCTTGACGGCTTCACCTGATCGCCTCCTAATTCCTACACCTCAATCCCAGACACCAGCGTCGGAGCAGGAACGTAGGAAGCGATGCTACGTCCTGATTCGGCGACTAGCTTGCGTTTTGCGGCTGTGTCGCTGATCCTATGCACCGCCAACATCTGTACGGAGGCCAGACGGTCGTCGTACGCGCTCCTGCTCGACGACGAGGAGGAGGATGGCGGTGGAGGCGGCGACGGCTCGGCGTCCTTCTCCTTCTTCCCGCAAACGCAGCCGCGTGTGCTAGCGTTCGGGTTCTACGACGAGAGGTGCCCCGACGCCGAGGGGATCGTGGCGTCCACCGTGCGGGAGCTCTACCTCGCCGAACCCAACGTCGCCGCCGCGCTCGTCCGCCTCTTCTTCCACGACTGCTTCATCCACGTACGTCCGAACTCCTAGCCCCATGCGCGTCTCACGGAGTCACGGTGTCCTTTCTACACGCGCACGCTTGACACGCCAAGGTGCTGCCTTTTTGGTGACGCGCGTGCAGGGCTGCGACGCCTCGGTGCTCCTGGACCGCATCAACGGCGACAAGTCGGAGAGAGACGCCGCCCCGAACCAGTCGCTGAGAGGCTTCGGCGCCGTCGAGAAGATCAAGGCGAGGCTGGAGGCGGCGTGCCCGCAGACCGTCTCCTGCGCGGACATCCTCGCCCTCGCCGCGCGGGACAGCCTCGTCCTGGTGGGCGGGCCGAGCTACCCCGTGCTCACCGGACGCACCGACAGCACAAGGAGCTTCTACGACGAGGTGGGCGCGCGCATCCCGTCGCCGAATGCCACCTACGCCGTGACGCTCGACGCGTTCGCCCGCCGTGGCTTCACCGAGCGCGAGACCGTCGCGCTGTTAGGTCCGTTCGTCCGTCTGTCCAATGGCGCTCTTGTGAAAGTATCGCGTCCGTGCATGCCTTTGATCCTTGTTGGCGCTGTAGCAGGAGCACATAGCATCGGGAAGGTGCAGTGCAGATTCTTCAGGGACAGGATCTACAACTTCGCCGGGACAAGGAAACCTGACGACACCATCGACGCCGACATGGTCGAAGAGATGCGCGCGGTGTGCGGCAGCGACGGCGACGGCGACGGCGCGGCGCCTATGGAGATGGGGTACTACCGGCAGGGGCGGGAGGTGGGTTTCGGCGCGCACTACTACGCGAAGCTTCTCGGGGGACGGGGCATCCTGCGGTCGGACCAGCAGCTCACGGCGGGGAGCACCGTGCGGTGGGTGCGCGTGTACGCGTCCGGGGCGCACGGCGAGGAGGTGTTCCGCGAGGACTTCGCGCACGCTATGGTTAAGCTCGCCGCGCTTGAGCCGCTCACTGGATCGCCCGGCCATGTCCGGATCCGCTGCTCGAAACCCGTGGGGTAGCTCGGAGCATTGGCCATTTGGCCGTAGGCAGTAGTGTTGACTGTTGACAATCAATCTGACTCTACTTCATAAAAGTGCACACAGGTGTACAGGACACCTCATCATTGCTCCTCAAGGGTGACATGGGTGGCAACCGCGGCGCCGATACCCTACCCTACCTCCCACTCCTTCCTCCCTCATCGCCGCTGAAGCAGTTCGCCGGAAACCGAGCGGCTACGAGGACGACGGTGGTGGGGTCTCATTTCCCCTCTAGCTTGTTATAATGATCGTGTTTTTATTCTGTGCGAAACTATTTTAATAAAAAGCTAAATTCAAAATTTGGCTCTTTATTCGATTTTTGTGCCAAGTGTGATCTCAAGAAAACCCTCAAAAATATTTAAAATAGCCCTAGAAGCCTCTGTAGAGCTTCCCCAAATTTTTGCAGAAATTTTAAACCCTTTTTGAATCAGCTTCAAAATTCAAATCTTTCAAAACCTATTTAAACACTCTCTGGAAAAATATGAAATTTTACTGTACTTTCCGGGCCGTCTCCTCTCTTTCTCGGCCTGCTCCTGTTCTCTCCCTTGCCGGCCCGCTCGGCCTTCGCACGCGCGTGGATTAAAAATCCCACGGGGCCCGCGCGTCAGCCGCTCCCTTCTGCCTCGCTCCTCGGCCGCTCGATGCGATCGCGTGGACGGCCTGGATCGACTCTGCCGCGAGGTCCCGCTTGTCATCCCGATGACATGTCATCGTCGTCTACCTCTCGTCCTCGCCCGCGCTCTCTCTCTTCTCTCGATCTCTCTCAGTCTCTCTCTCTGTTCCTCCCCGTACCTGCCCATACCGGCCGGACTCCGCCATAAAACCGTGCGGAGCACCATTGTTAACCTTCGCCATCCTCGCGTGGCGTCAGCACTGGCGCAAAATCCGCCCCGCCATTTCGCCAGTAAGCCCGACGTCATCCACGCCATGGCCTTACTGCTTTTCCCACGCCGCGGAGCCGCGAAAGTCAGTAAACACGCTCGGGTACCCCGTTCCATCGCATCGCCTTCATCTCCTCTCCTCGTTTTTCCTCTCTGAAGACCGGATGACGCGAGCAACAGAGCTCTGCCATTGTTGTGTCAAATCCCCGAGCTCGAGCCTATCTTCAGCCTCCTCCGCCTCTGTCCTCCGTCGTCCAGCATCTGAGCTCTCCTATAAATAGGATGACACTCCCCTACCTCCGGCCACCGAGAAAACAAGCCAACCAAGTTCGCCGTCAAGATCTTCCCTCCGCCGTGTTCTGACTGAGCTCCCACCACTGATACACCCCCTCGCCAACCAATCCACCGCCACTGCTGAGCTCTCCTAAGCACCACGAACCTCCTCCGCCCTTCCTCGCCGCCGATTAGTCTCTGTATCAAAAATCCCTAATTCGGCCTGCCGCCGTTCGCCGTCGCCGCCGCCCTGTATCTCGTCGTAGGCGAAGGTAAAGCCAAATTAACCTCTTCCCAGCTCTTCCTCAGGTAATACTGAACTCAGACCGACCGTCCCGAGCCTTTCCGCCGCTAATATGGTCGCCGGCGACGACCTCCTCTCTCCGCCGCCGCCGCCGGTTTTGTACCGCCGTCGCCGACCGCCCTCCGCCGCTCTATGAGCCGATCCGAGCCATTGAGTTGATTCCCCGTCTCCTCCGCTCTCTACCCATGTTGCCCGCTTGCCGATTCTCACCGCCACCGGCGAGATCGCCTCCGGCAATCGCCGGCCGTTGATTTCTCCGCCAGCCGCCCACTGTACCCCGTCCGGCACCACTCTCAGTCACTGCACGTGGGCCAGCCAGACTCCCCCGACCACCGGGCCCCACCTATCGGCGCCCCTGCCCTTTCCCCCTCTCCTGTAGCACCGACCCCACCTGTCAGCCCTTCTAGTTTTCTCTCCTTACTATTCATCCGGTCCTATATGTCAGCCACTGCGCCCATCCTTCTCTCTCTGACCCGAGGGTCCCACCTGTCAGCCCCTGGTGCTATTTTTCTCTTTATTTCTTTTTATTCCTTTTCTTTCCTAAAATGATTTTTAAACCCTTTTTATTTTCAGAAAATAGCTTAAGCTTTGAAAATTCATAACTTTTAAACCGTAGCTCCGTTTGAGTCCATTCAACTCTCAAAATTTTTCTAAAATTGAGATCTACGCATTGGCACTATTAGTTGTATAATATAGGCTCTGATTCTTGGTGTTTTTGTGTATTTTCTTTTGCGACGTTTAGAGGCCATTCCCGAGGAGTCGCCGCAGGAAGATTTTGTCGAAGACCCGCAGGACCTCGAGCAAGGCAAGTCACCCTTTGACCATGTTGAACCTATGATTTAAAATTTATTTTATTTCTAAAACATGCATAATTAGGAACACGGTTAATCTTCGGCTGTGATTCATAATCGGATCCGTCCGGCCTAACCCATTTGCTGCATTTGATCCTGCCTTGAATGACTTGTTACCCTAACCTTTATAACCCCATCATCTTGACGTTCGTACTTGTGTACGGATGTCGATGACCCCCTTAACTAAAATGTGACAATGGGAAAATTAGGGTTTCTAAAGAAAATGATTTACTAAACCTCGACACCCTTGGTCGAGAAGTTTGTGAAATAAAATAGTTTTACAAAATTGGTCATAGGACGTCGCTGCCTGTGTGGCTCCGACTCTGCATGATTTTTAAGGGCCGTTTCCTTGAGGAATTGCACTGAGTATAATATAGTGCGACCACACGGGTGAAATGGGACACCCCTGGCCAAGTAATTAGTAGACCCAGGGTTGGCTTGGTCACCTTTGGACGTGGAGTCGCCGGGGTAGCAATATGAGATGCACCCACGGGATCCTGAGTACGAGGAGTCTAGGACTCGCTCGGTACTTGGTCTGGGACCTGTCCAGTTGGCTTCAGGCAATCCTGGAGACACTTCGGAAAGGTCTTGTCGCGAACCTCCCCGCTTGGCCAGCGTGGGAGTAAGCTCGCGTCGTGTGGGTAAAGCATGCAATCTTTGCAAAGATCTGATGGGTAAAGCATGCAATCTTTGCAAAGATCTGATGAACTGTTCGAACAGCCGTGCCCACGATCATGGGCGAATGTGAAGTGATTCCTCTAGCGTAGATTTTATTTTATGAATATCTGTGCAATTGTTTTGCGGGTTGGGAATCGTTACCAGAATCGGTTTGTGTAACTGATGGATGGCCTGTGTGGCCTGAAACGAGTCAGTGAGACCCGGGGTGTTGGATGACACCAAAGTTGAGTTGCTGAAGTTAAGTGATGAGTTTGAAATAAAGAGAATCCACCTAAATGGATGTACCAGAGGAGGGTACGCTCCAAATCGGAATTTGTGACAAGTCTCTGACTTGTGGAATGGGTTGAGACGCGAGTCTCTTCCCGACTTATTTAAGTGTGGTGAGTTGTTGCAAAGCAATTCACGGAATGGATTGAAGCGTGAGCTTCTTTCTAACAACTTAAAGAGCACACTTAGAGTTTCAAACCACAAAATCTTTGAAAATCGCTTTGCGAAAATAACCCTAACCCTCCTTTACAAAACCGTGCATACCACATAATTTCTGTGGCTTGCTGAGTACCTCGTGTACTCACCCTTGCTTATTTTTCCCCCAGAAGTCTATGAAGACGAAGACCCTACTCTCAGCCAGTACTACCAAGACCAAGCCGAGTACGAGGAGTTCTAGGGTTTCGGTCTAGGTCCCCAAGCCATGCTTGTGGATATAGGTCTACCCGTGTATTTCCGCTGCCTACTTTTGTAATGTATCGTTGCGTGTCTCGGGGGTCTGTCCGAGACTGCAACTTATGTAAGGACTATGTTCAATAAATAAAGTAGGTTTGGCTGTGATCCACCGATGTCCTGTATGTACCAGCTAGTCTCCTGGGACTGGTACAGGTATTACAGATAATGATGTTCCCCTTCTGTTAACCTATACGGGTCAGCAGGAGAGGGGCGTTACAGAGGTGGTATCAGAGCCTAGGTTTGGCCCCTAGGAACGAAACCCCCCATGTTAGGAAGGCCCTAAGGACGATATGTTCCGAAAACTATTTGTGAAAACTTAAGATCTTCTTACTTCTTCTCTTCCTTTAGCAAATTTTTGGAAATTTTTACTAACTCTCTTCTTGTTTTCAACTTGTAGATGGACGCTCGCAACACTCACCTCTCCTACGGTGAAGATCAGAGAGGCTTCGTCGAGATTCTTCGAGACTTGGCTCACTTCCTCGGATACTCCCCTCCTCAGTTCGTCGGTTTCACCGTAGCCACAGTACCTCCTCGTTGCCGCCTTACCCTCCGCCTCTATCCCCTACGTCCTGAGTTACGCCGTCACCGTTTTGTGATGGTGAGGCCTACACTTCAGCTCGCCTATCAGGACGTGGCCTTTGCAGCCATTCGCTGTCTTTGCAACCAGTACTACCCTCGCCTTGATTCCTCTCGTTTTCGCCTCCTTCCTCACCGAGTTAGTGGATCCTCCACTAGCATCTACCCTTGCACCTGCCGTGAGTCATCTCCTTCCTTGACTCGTTTTGTCGAGATGACCACCGCCTTGGACCAGCAGTACCGTCGACTCTTAGAGGCATACCGCAGCCTCGAGAGGCACTACCACTCCCTCCGCGACTACATCCCTCCATCCCCACACACCCTGACTTCCGCCCGCACTACCGACTTTACCGATCCCACTGAGGGACATGCCGCCAGTTCCTAGAGTTCCCCCCCCCCCCCCCGACTCCACCTTCCTCACCTCGTCGCCGACGCCGCCTGACTGCGCGTGAGTACCTTGCGTAGTTTACTCCTCGCCCAGCTGACACTACAGCTGACATTCCCACACCAGCCCTAGCTCCTATTCCTGCCGATCCTCTAACAGTTGCTCCTACCCTTCCTGTCCCATCCGAGGACGAGGATCCTTCCGAGCGCGTGATGATCGACAGCGAGGAGCAGGAGTAGAGCAGCAGCAGTGCAGGGCAGCAGGATGTAGACAGTGGATGTCAGACCTTTTGTATCGTTGCCAACTCATTAGGAGTCGTGGCGAGTAGTGCGTGTGTGTGTTATGTATGGTAGTCCGTATCTTGTATGGTGTGCGCCCAGTCTATGTGACTTGGCCACCCCTCTTGCATATAAATAAAGTATCTATGTTTCAAAAACCAGTTTGTGCTTGTGTGCCCTCTTTTTCTCCCTTTGCTCCTTCCCTCACTATTCTCTTCCCTCTCTTCCCTATAGATGGCTCGCATCAACCAACAACCAAGGCGTACTCCGGCCTGCTATGGTTACGAGGATGACCAAGTGCCAGCTCAGAACCAAGAAAATAACCCGCAAGATTAGGAACAAGGGTCTAAAAACAACACACCCCCTCACCCTGACCCAGTTCAGCAAGACTTACCGCCGCCCCCACCACTGAACATAGATCCCTAACAAATCCTGGCTATCCAAACTCAAATTCTGCAAGGCATAGCTCTGAGTATAGCCATGCTCCAACAAAATCCTCAACCAGCCCCACAAGCTCCACAAAATGGAAGGGCTAAACTCACAGAGTTCCTTCGATCCCGCCCTCCGGAATTCTCCCAGACTGTTGAGCCAATAGAAGCCGATGATTGGCTCAAGGATGTAGAGCGAAAACTTAACCTAATACAGTGCACCCCCATTGAGAAGAGACTGTTCGCGGCACACCAACTAAGGGGACCTACCGCGGACTGGTGGGATAATTACTGCACCGCCCATGAGGATTCCTCGACTATCACATGGGATGAGTTCGCCACCACCTTTCAGGCTACTTACATACCCGAAAGCATCATTGACATAAAGAGAGTTGAGTTCGAGTAGCTCAAGCAAGGAGCCTCAAGCATAAATGAGTACTTGAGCCGTTTCAATAAATTGGCTCGGTACGCTACTGAAGAAGTGAACACGGACAAAAAGAAGATACGACGCTTTCTTAAGGGCAGGAATGTGGGAATAAGGATTCAACTTATAAGTCATGATTTTCCCACATTCCAACAAATGATTGACAAGGCGTTGATGGTAGAAGACACCCGCAAGGAAGCCGATGACTACCGGAAGAGGAAGATGGCTCATTCTGGATTTAGCCCTCGTGGCGGGCAGCAACCAAGAATGACTCAGTCAACCCAGTACCGTCCGGCTGTCCCGCAATACAGCCGACCCCCTGGGAACCCGCCTCGCCCACTAGTGCCACCACAACCTCGACCCAACGGTTTCACCTCAGGCTCCAGGGGAAGTAACCCTGCCCCAACCAGTACTCAGCCAAGAAACCCTACCAACCTTACTGGGATAAGATGCTACACCTGTCACAACTACGGACATTTCGCTAGGGACTGCCCTAAAAACAAAGTAGGCGCTGCACCAACAAGGTCCAACATCAGTACCACAAGAGCCCCCGCGCCCGTACCAGGAAGGACTGCTCTGCAAGCTAGCGGACAGGCTTCGCGTACAACTTCGACCTTTGGAAGGGGCAGAGTGAACCACATCCAGGCAGACACAGCCCAGGAAGCCCCAGACGTGGTCATGGGTATGTTTCTCCTCAACTCCGTACCCGCGGTTGTTTTGTTTGATTCGGGAGCTTCCCATTCGTTCATCTCTCGAGCCTTGGTGAATAAAAATGGTTGGAAAACCCGGGACTTGAGGGTACCGATGATCGTACACTCCCTAGGAAGGGAGATGAGGTCGGATCTATCATGCCCAAAAGTAACCCTGGAAATAGAAGGGGTTCAGTTCTTAGCCAGCCCCATCATCCTAGAATCCCAAGAGCTAGACCTGATCCTAGGAATGGATTGGTTGGCTGAACACCAAGGACGAATAGACTGTGTCGATAAAACCATAACCCTACAAGGACCCAATAGGCAAGAAGTAAAGTTCACCCCTTCAAGAACCCAAAAGACCCGACCAATCCTGACTAGCCTTCAGGCTACCAACCTGGAAAATGTGCCGGTCGTAAGTGAGTACCCAGATGTGTTCCCTAAAGAACTACCTGGAATGCCTCCAGATCGAGAAATAGAGTTTTCCATTGAATTGGCGCCAGGAACCGCACCCATATCCAAGCGACCATACAGAATGGCCGCAAATGAACTGGCCGAAGTAAAGCGACAAATAGAAGAGCTAGAGGCTAAAGGTTTCGTCAGACCCAGCACATCCCCATGGGGAGCCCCAGTGCTCCTGGTTAAGAAAAAGGATGGAACTCAATGGATGTGCATAGATTATCAAGCCTTGAATGAGGTAACCATAAAGAACAAATACTCGTTGCCTCGGATTGACAACCTGTTTGATCAACTCAAAGGGGCTGCCGTGTTCTCTAAAATAGACTTGAGAACCAGATACCACCAATTGAAGATTAGGCTACAAGATATACCCAAAACTGCCTTCTCCACCAGATATGGCCTGTATGAGTATACGGTGATGTCGTTCGGACTCACCAATGCCCCAGCATATTTCATGAACTTAATGAATAAGATATTCATGGAATACCTCGACAAGTTTGTCGTGGTGTTTATAGATGATATCCTCATCTACTCTAAGGACAAGCAAGAACATGCTGAGCACCTGAGACTGATCCTAGGGAAATTAAGAGAACACTAATTATACGCCAAATTCTCGAAATGCGAGTTCTGGCTGAATCGAGTGGCTTTTCTAGGACACGTTATTTCAGCCCAAGGAGTAGAAGTAGACCCAAGTAAGATTGAAACTGTCCTTGCTTGGAAACCCCCAGCCTCGGTCACCGAGATCAGAAGCTTCTTAGGCCTAGCCGGGTATTACCGAAGATTTATCGAAGGATTCTTTAAGATTGCAAGGCCTATGACCGAGCTACTAAAGAAGGAAAAGAAGTTCGAATGGACAGAAGCTTGTGAGAAAAGCTTCCAAGAATTAAAAAGAAGATTGACCACTGCCCCTGTCCTAACTTTGCCTGATATCCGAAAGGATTTTGAAATATATTGCGATGCCTCTCGGCAAGGACTCGGACGTGTGCTAATGCAAGAAGGAAAAGTAGTAGCCTATGCCTCTAGGCAATTACAGTCGCACGAGATGAACTATCCGACTCATGACTTGGAACTTGCCGCCGTAATTCATGCCCTAAAGATATGGAGGCACTACTTGATCGGCAGTCGGTGTGAAGTATACACCGATCATAAGAGCCTAAAATATATATTCACCCAGACTGAGCTGAACTTGCGACAGCGAAGATGGTTGGAACTTTTAAAGGATTATGACCTTGGAATACACTACCATCCCAGAAAGGCCAACGTAGTGGCCGATGCCCTAAGTCAGAAAAGCCATTGCAATCCTGCCTTGGCGCGACCGCCTCGACCCGAATTATGCCATGAGCTCAGGAAATTTTGAACGACCATGATAAACAAAGGAACACTCGCAACCTTGGTAGTCTAACCTACTTTAGAGAGTTTGATTCGAGAAGCCCAGAAAGAAGATAAAGAAATCAAGATCATTAAGGAGAAAATTTCCGAGGACAAGGCACCTGGATTCTCGATAGATGAACAAGGAACCCTATGGAGTAAAAAGAGAATATGTGTGCCCAACAACAAGGAATTAAGGAACCTTATCCTCAAGGAAGCCCATGAATCCGCTTACTCCATACATCCTGGCAGTACAAAGATGTACCAGGATCTTAAACAACATTATGGTGGTTCGGGATAAAGCGAGATATCGCCGAGTATGTTGCCACATGCGATATCTGTCAAAGGGTTAAAGCGGAACATCAGAAACCCGCAGGACTGCTTCAACCCTTGAAGATTCCTGAATGGAAGTGGGAAGAAATCGGAATGGATTTTATAACAGGCTTACCAAGGACGCTGTTAACGCCAAAATTTGGTACGGTTCGTTATCAGGTTTGGTTAAGGAAAGAGGCTATATCAGCCGATGGAAGCTAATCTAGAAGAGCCCGGATTTGGGAAGGAATCGTGAAGACCACGGCATGGCTGTTAATATTTTATCTATAAATTAGGTAGGGATAATAATTTTTAGGAAACTTGATCTCGTGTCCGATCGGGATTTGTTGTTTTTCCTTTTATAGTTAGGAAACTCCTGTTTCGTATCCGATCAGGACTGTATCAACTCAGGGTATAAATATGTATGCCTGGGGATCATGTAAGCTATCTCACAGATCAATACAACTTCGGCGCATCGCCACCCTATTCGACGGGTTCTTGCTTCTTGAGTCAGGCTGCATCGGTTAGGTCCGAACTCCTGCGAGAGGGTAAGACTCGTCACCCCTTACCACGGTGTATCTATTCTATCTACGGCTACATCAGTTAAGTTTGATCTTTTAGACCGGGTAGATATATCACATCACTCGTGCGTAGATTTATCGACTTACTGGGTACAATTTATCATCAGTTTGTGCTGCATCGGTTAGGTCTGACCTACTAAATTGCTAGTGATAAGTTGTTCCTGTTAGGTTGATAGATTGTCACGCAAGGGTTTTATCGAAATATATAGCCGATAAGTTATCATATAATACATCACGATTGCATTAGATCTATTGGCTCATCGAGGTTCTTTTATCATCATCGGTCTGTGCTGCATCTGTTAGGTCTGACCTACTAGACTGGTGGTAATAATTTTATCCTTGTTGAGTCGATAGGTTTTTATGCGATGTTTTATCGGAGTGCCTAGCCGATAAGTTATCTTTTACTAGATAAAGCCGACTGCATTGTCTATTGATTATTATTCTGCCTATCTACTCTATCATCGGCTTCTAGCCGATGTCTAAGTGTTTTTTCGGCAATCGGCTGACTTATTATTTGCTTATATTATCATCAGCTTCTAGCCGATGTACAAGTTGCTATCGGCAATCGGCTGGAGGAATTTTGTATCGACTGGTTAGCCGATTGGATCACAGGATCTAACTTTTTTTCTATCTCCTTGTCAATTACTGGGTCAAATTGACTGGCACGCCCGCGAACCTCAAATTTAGGACCTGCACTGGAGCTAAGCAGATCTCCCAGGCCTTCGCGTGTCTCTAGGCGCCGAACCATATCAACGGCTCGTTCCCGACGCTGCCGGTGATTTTCGGCGTCAACAGACGCCCAACGGATACAACTCGATTTGGGTGGTCGTAGATCGCCTCACCAAGGTAGCTCACTTCATACCTGTTAAGACCACCTACGCAGGCAAGAAACTAGCGAAGTTGTATATGACCAGAATAGTCTGCCAGCACGGAGTTCCCCGAAAGATCGTATCAGACCGAGGTACCCAGTTCACCTCAAGGTTTTGGGAACGACTACATGAAGCCCTGGGAACCCATCTCAACTTCAGTACTGCATATCACCCTCAAACAGACGGACAAACCGAAAGGCTGAACCAGATTCTGGAAGATATGTTAAGAGCATGTGCCCTGGACTTCGTAGGGACATGGGACCTTTGCCTACCCTACGCCGAGTTCTCTTATAATAATAGCTACCAAGCCAGCATCAAGATAGCTCCAAATGAGGCACTATATGGATGTAAGTGCCGTACCCCACTCTACTGGACCGATGTGGGGGAGAAGCAAGTATTTGGACCCGATCTCCTAAAGGACGCAGAAGAGAAGGTAAAA
The DNA here is from genome assembly GCA_003991445.1 of Oryza meyeriana var. granulata. NCBI lineage: Eukaryota > Viridiplantae > Streptophyta > Magnoliopsida > Poales > Poaceae > Oryza > Oryza meyeriana. The sequence continues at coordinate 81,197 of RYFJ01001523.1, forward strand.
GTAATAAGGGAACATCTGAAGGTCGCCCAATCCCGACAGAAGAGCTACGCCGACAACCGACGCCGCGACCTAGAGTTCAAGATAGGAGACCATGTATACCTGAGGGTATCCCTGTTGCATGGAATGAAGAGGTTCGGCATGGCAGGAAAGTTAGCCCCTAGATTCATAGGCCCCTACCTTATCACCGCTCGACGAAGAGAAGTCGCCTACCAGATACGGTTGCCCCCTGAACTTGCGGACATGCACAACGCATTCCATGTCTCCTAGCTGAAGAAGTGTCTTCGCGTACCTGAAGAACAAGTCCCTCTCGAAGGCATCGAGCTAAACAAGAACCTGACGTATGAAGAACGACCGATCTGCATCTTGGAAGAAGCCGAGAGACATACGCGAAGAACCTCAACGAAGTTTTACAAAGTCCAGTGGAGCAATCACTCAGAAGAGGAAGCCACGTGGGAACGAGAAGACCACCTTCGTGTAGAATACCCTGAGTTGTTCGCCTAGCTTCGGAATCTCGGGTCGAGATTCTCTTTAGGGGGGTAGGTTTGTAATGATCGTGTTTTTATTCTGTGCGAAACTATTTTAATAAAAAGCTAAATTCAAATTTTGGCTCTTTATTCGATTTTTGATTTTTGTGCCAAGTGTGATCTCAAGAAAACCCTCAAAAATATTTAAAATAGCCCTAGAAGCCTCTGTAGAGCTTCCCCAAATTTTTGTAGAAATTTTAAACCCTTTTTGAATCAGCTTCAAAATTCAAATCCTTCAAAAACCTATTTAAACACTCTCTGGAAAAATATGAAATTTTACTTTACTTGCCGGGCCGTCTCCTCTCTTTCTTGGCTTGCTCCTGTTCTCTCCCTCGCCGGCCCGCTCGGCCTTCGCGTGCGCGTGGATTAAAAATCCCGCGGGGCCCGCGCGTCAGCCACTCCCTTCTGCCTCGCTCCTCGGCCGCTCTATGCGATCGCGTGGATGGCCTAGATCGACTCTGCCGCGAGGTCCCGCTTGTCATCCCGATGACACGTCGTCATCGTCTACCTCTCGTCCTCGCCCGCTCTCTCTCTCTTCTCTCAATCTCTCTCGGTCTCTCTCTCTATTCCTCCCCGTACCTGCCCATACCGGCCGGACTTCGCCATAAAACCGCGCGGAGCACCATTGTTAACCTTCGCCATCCTCACGTGGCGTCAGCACCGGCGCAAAATCCGCCCCGCCATTTCGCCAGTACGCCCGACGTCATCCACGCCATGGCCGCACCGCTTTTCCCACGCCACGGAGCCGCGAAAGTCAATAAACATGCTCGGGTACCCCGTTCCATGGCATCGCCTTCATCTCCTCTCCTCATTTTTCCTCTCTGAAGACCGGATGACGCGAGCAACAGAGCTCTGCCATTGTTGTGTCAAATCCCCGAGCTCAAGCCTATCTTCGGCCTCCTTCGCCTCTGTCCTCCGTCGTCCAGCATCTGAGCTCTCCTATAAATAGGACGACACTCCCCTACCTCCGGCCACCGAGAAAACAAGCCAACCAAGCTCGCCGTCAAGATCCTCCCTCCGCCGTGTTCTAATTGAGCTCCCACCGCTGATATAGACCCTCACTGACCAATCCACCGCCACTGCCGAGCTCCCCTAAGCACCACGAACCTCCTCCGCCCTCCCTCGCCGCTGATTAGTCTCTGTATCGAAAATCCCCAATTCGGCCCGCCACCGTTCGCCGTCGCCGCTGCCCTGTATCTCGTCGTAGGCGAAGGTAAGGCCAAATTAACCTCTTCCCAGCTCTTCCTCAGGTAATACCGAACTCAGACCGACCGTCCCGAGCCTTTCCGCCGCTAATATGGTCGCCGGCGACGACCTCCTCTCTCCGTCGCTGCGGCCGGTTCTGTACCGCCGTCACCGACCGCCCTCCGCTGCTCTATGAGCCGATCCGAGCGTAGACGACGACAAGCGTTGAGCTGTCTTCTTCGCCAGCTGGGGCGATCTTCTCCCTTGTAGCTCCTCCCCCTCTTTGGCCGGCCTCCTTCTGGTTGTGGGGAGCTCCACCAGGGTGAGGTGTGGCTTGGCTTGTAGGGAGTTGCTCGGTAGTTGGGCGGCGGTGTACGACATTTGGGTGTCCTATGCGGGAGTGGTGTGATGGCAGCTGAGACGTGGCCATGCGATTGTGCGATGTGGTGAAGTCGGAGCTGATGCGTTGGATGTGACGAGCTTGGCAACGATGACTCCCATCTCCTTTCATTCTTGGCTTTGTTGGTGGTTTGCGTTTTATGTGTCCTGTGCAGAAGGGTGTGGTCACAACCGTAGCGTTGCTAGGTGTCCATGGGATGAGGCGAAATCGGAGCTGCTCATCGGGTGTGGCGAGCTTGGCAATGACAACGCTTGTCTTCTTTCTCTGTTGGCTTCGCGGTTGTGGTGCCTGTGGTAGTTGTGGTTTGTAGGTTGTGAGAGCTTTGGGAAAAAGCCTTGCCCGACCTTTGGTTGGTGCTGCGGCACAGACGCCTGTGGGCACTGGTTTCCTCCTTTGAGGTGTCATCATGTTGCTTCCCACTTTCCTTTGGGTGAAAACCTTGTTCCGGTGTTCCGGACAGGCGTCGACAACGTCTTTGATGTTGTGTTCTCCTTGGAGGCGTCGTCGTGAAGGTCCTACTCCATAATTCCCTTTTTCCATTGTTTCTAGCCTTTGTGGCTGAGATCCGCCATACGAAGTCAGAGGTGCTCGTATTTGTGAGCTTGGCAACGATAACGTATGTCATGCCTCGGTCTTTTGGTTTGTGGTGGTGTGTTGCCTCTATTTGTTGTTTTGGGTGTTCTACGTGGGTTTTTTGCCGGTTTTCCTCCAATCAACTGTGCAGTTGTAAGGTTTTCGGGCCCGGTTTCTTTTATAAACTAGGTCAAGTCTCTTCTTCTTAATGAAAAGCAGGAGCTCCGTGCCCTCTTTTGAGGTTTGCCTCAAAAATGTTGCATAGTATTTATGGTAGCCTAAAAGAACAAGTATCCAAATACTTTTACCTCTAGGATAATCGGATTTTTATCCTTTTATTCATAAAGTGGTTTACCAATCGGTAAAAGCCCTGTATGATGAGGAGTAAAAGCCAAAACTATAGGACTAAACAGCCTCACCCCCATGCATTCCACAATTAGAGACACAAGCAACACCAAGTTACATGCTGGTCGCTTGGGCCACTAGCATTATCAAATAAAGTGCCTTTACTGTTCTTTTAGAGATATCCGGAGATACCTTATTTTTTATATAAAATTTTTATACTAAAATATTTTTACTTCTCGGTATCAAATTTTTAGTGATCAACAGCTTGTCACACTCACACCTTCCTTCAATGATCAATCTTACCGAAACTGGGAAAGCCACTTCTGTAAAGCCAACACGGTGCACGGTGCCGTGTCCAGCGGCTGCGCTTCATCCTGTAACGATTCAGATTACATCCATGTGATTAAATTGTAACAACCGTCATGATCGCTAGATAATAACGTCTGTTCGGGGTGTCATGATCGCTAGATAATAACGTCTGTTCGGAGAGGCCACGTCCCTCCCGAACCGACGCCTGTTCGGAAAGATCTCTGTCGAGCCAATGTTACTAATATCCTACTTCCTTCTTAAGTGTAATCGTCAACAAAAGTTATAGAATCCTTCATCCACAATTCATTCTTTAAACATCTATCCTCAACCCGCACGACATCCACGTCGGCCTGTGCGCCGAGCCGCCGTCGCGCCCGAACATCCTCACCTCGACCTCCACGTGGCGTGGATGTGACTCTCTATGCCCATGCGGTCGCGAAGCTGCTCGGGATGGCCCACACCGTCGGCCCACACCGTCACCTCATCGGCTTAACCTAAGGTACGTATCTGCGAGACGTGTTCCAACATGCACTCTTTATTCGGTTCTCAAGATCTCCAATCTATTGCCATGGCAGGACCACGAAGCAGATGATACATCCATCTCACAATTCCCGTTCAATTACTTCCTGGTTAGCTTATGTCTTTTTCTCGGTTTTGGATAATCTATCAGGTCAGTCAAGCATTCAGCGCTGTTGTTAACAACGACATGCCGATCACGAGCTCGTCAGCTTCAGCGGGCTGGAGCGGGCGCTGGCTCCAAGAGAGGCCTCACCGGTGTTCAATCTACTCGTGCACATCGACAACGGGTACACCTGCGACCGGTACCGGGAGGGCGGCACCGTCAAGGTCTCCTACGCTGGCGACCCCTTGGTGTACGGGAGCAGCTTTCGGCTGGGGACGAGGAAGGCTTTTGACGGTGGCGGTGAACGCAATGAGCGAGGGCCGAGGGTCGGGCGTGCCGGAGGATCTGGTTCGGCTCTTGGCGGCGGAGCGAAGGCTAGGCTTGGCGCAGCTGGAGATCGGCTTGCAGCTGGGCTGGCCCGGCTGGGAGTCGTACTCCTGGAGCGATAATTCGGATGGGCCACTGTGAGTTCCTCAGTCTAGGACCGGGTCGTTGTCGTTGTTACTGATTTTGACGCGTGTAAGGCCAGACCAATTAGTCCAGCCCCATCAACTTTCACGTTGGATCCCACGTATTGAAACGGATTAATTATTAGATTATAAAAACAAATTATTTATTCCATGTCTTTTAAAAACGTTTTTTAAAAAGATTATTGCTTAGAGCCTCTCCAAAAGAGGCTTAAAAATTAGCCCCCAAAAACCTTGGATTGGGACCATCCTAAAAAATTTTAGGCTAAAAAAGTTTTACCATTTCCAAAAGAGACCAAAAATTAGATTTCAAAAATTAGTTTGTTAGCTATGTAGTATAGATTGGCCCACCGTTTACTTGTGACTGCTATCTTTTAACGATACCATGCCCCTAGCTAGATCAAGAGCATCGTCGTTTGACGCCGTCACTCCTTAGAGATAGAGAACACATCGCTGGTCATAGTGCCCTTGGCGAAAGACTTTGCCGCTAGCATGTGGAGAAATGGAAGACCCTATCGATTCTCTAGCCGAACGTATTGTCAATCAAGTAATTCCCTACCCGACTCTAGCCGAACGTATTGTCAATCAAGTAATTCCCTACCCGACCCTCATGCTAGGATTTTCCCTAGTTAATCCCTATGGCCCAATTTACTTTTTGCACATGTTTGTATTAAAAGTCTTTTTTTTTCATCTTTGTTATACATCTAATATGTAAGTCTTATTATTCTTGTCTGTGCAGGTTTAGAATGAGCTGGCCTCTGTTTGGATGCATAATGAATGCAATAGAAGATCATGACAACTATTTTGTGCAGAAGAGAAATGCATCCGATGTTCTTAGATTTAGTTGTTTGCAGAAGGTCACTGCAGCGATGCGTCGGTTATCTTATGGTGTAGCAGCAGATGATATTGATGATTATTGTGATCTTGGAGAAAGTAACGCTATAGAGAGTTTGAGAAGGTTCGTCAAAGGTGTTGTTCAAGTTTTTGAAGATGAGTACTTGAGATCACCTGGTGAGAACGATATGACTCGATTACTTACACTTGCGAAGGAAAGAGGGTTTCCTAGTATGCTAGGCTCCATAGATTATATGCATTGAAAGTGGAAAAATTGTTCTTGGGCATTGCAAGGTATGTACTCCAGCCACGTGCACGAGCCTACAATAATTAAAAGCCGTTGCTTCTAAGGATTTATGGATTTGGCATGCTTTTTTGGACTACTTGGGTCTCACAATGATATCAACGTGCTTCATCGATCTCCGCTATCTACGAAGCTAGCTGAAGGCGAAGCTCCTAAACTAAACTATAGCATAAATGGTCATGATTATACGATAAGTTATTATCTTGCCAATTGCATATACCCATCTTGGGCCACATTTGTGAAAACCATACCAAAACCACAGGGCAATAAGAGAAAATATTTCGCCAAAGCATAGGAAGCAGTAAGGAAGGAGGTCAAACGAGTCTTTGGGGTTCTACAAGCTCGTTTCGCCATTGTTCGAGGGCCAACTCCATTGTGGGACGAAGAAACACTAAAATACATTTATGAAAGCTTGTGTCATCATGCATAATATAACTATTGAAGATGAGGGAGAAGTGGATCCCAAAGAACGGTTCAAAGAAGGGGGAGAAAATGTGAGAGTTTCCCATTTTGAAACACCTGATCTTTATGAATTTATTAAGACGCACGAAAAAAAAGTAAGGAACAACGAAACTCACCATTAACTATAATAAGACCAAGTGGAGCACCTATGGCAACATCATCCACATAAATATTTAAGTTTGCATTAACAGTTTTGTACTTCATGTCACGAATAATATATCTTTCTGAGCATGTGCTAAATCATATATTTTTGAGCATCCTTGAGCACTTGGCTGAAGAAGCAATGAATTGTTTCGAGCACCCACAAATAAATGTTTTACTTTTCGGTTCAATTTGAGTATAGTTTACATGTTCACTGTACTAGTAAGTAATGTAGTGGTTTGAGCATCCTTGAATAATGCAGCACTCTATTCAAAATTATCTGTTATATCACAGGATAAGTTCAGAAAATAATCTGGCAAATGGAATGGCAAATTAATGGACAACAAATGCATTAGGTATAATCCAAAATGAAACTAAAACAAACAATATTTTTTTCCTTTCTAAGCCTATGTCTATTGAAGAACAGGAGGCATCCATTAATTTCTCCTGTCATTCGATGTGAGAGCAAAAATTGTGAAGAGATGAATGGAGAAGGGACTGGCAGAGGTTCTGCTCCTGTAGTTGTCTTCCTCTACATTGCATCAACATTGGAGTATCTCAACTCATAGGCACCTGAAAATGCACAAATCAAACTCTTAAAAATAAAACCTTGGAGTATGTCAACTCATTGGAGTATCTCAACATTGTAAATAGGAGAAGTAGTATCATCATGATTGGTAGTATCATCATTAGTACGAGTAGCCGTACCTGGATAGGCTTCCATGCTTGCCTTCTATTTTTTTTTGTTGGGACAGGGCTTTTGGGATGGCAGTTGCTTCAGCTTATCATGCCACTTGGGTTGTGTCCACAACAAATTCCAACAATGCATGAATTGAAAGGGTTTGTTGTTGCTGTCTGTGTCGCTAAACAAGGCCATTGCCTGCGTAACCTACACAAGTTAGGTAAACGTAGTTAGCAAACGTGTGGAAGTTATTAAAAGAGGCTACATTGTCACACCATAAAATTCCCTAAATATTTAAATCTTGTGAAAAATGCATTTTTAGAATTTATTAAACTGCCCAAGGAGTGAAATAATAAAAATCAGTGAAAATTTCCAATAGAAAGTGGGTCCAGATAAAATTTTATAAAATACTTTGCTTAATCTTTTAGCTGCTGGAATTTTCTAGGAATTAATTGAGTAAGGAAAGTATTTTTAATAAATAAAAGAGTATTTCAACAATTATTTTAATTGAAAATCTTTAGAAAAACCCTTTTCTAGCCGTTGGGCTGAATCCGGCCCAATCTTTCTCTTTCCTCCCCTGTGGCCCACTCAGCCTACCCCATCTAGCGCGCGTTTGCAGCCCGGCCTGTAGGCCTGCCTGTGCCTCCGCTCCTGCTGACAGATGGGGCCTACTTGTCAGCATTGTCCCCGACCTCAGGTTGGAGATCCTGTTCCCCTCTGACTAGGCCGCCGCCTCAATCCGGTGAAATCCGATCGATTCGTTTTTCTCCAATCAGTTGAGGGGAAATATTAGCATTATCCCTCTCTGCCGAAACCCCAAGAAACAAGGACGAATCCCGCTTGGATTGGGAGTTTAGGGCTTGCCGTTTTGGAAACCGAAGCCCTAGATCTCCACCGCCAAAATCCCGCCATAACCAAGCTAAGCCAACCTCCTCCTCCCTCCGCTATAAATAGCACCCTTGGGACCCCCTTTACCTGACCCTGCCGCCACCCGAGCTCGTTAAGCCCTAGAACGCCCTAGCGCCGCACTCGATCTACTCTGTCGCCGCCGCTGCACTTCAGCCAAGCCCACTGCCGTTCTAGCCATCGCCAGTGCTCGCCGTCGCCACCGTCGGGACCGCAGGAGCGAGAAGACCCTGGCCACCCCTTCGCCGCCATTGAGGACCGCTGGAGCACCGCCGTCATCGACATCCCGAAGTATCCCACTGTCGGCAAAACGGGACTAGGGGCCCCACATTCCCCCGGGACGCGTGGATCTTCGGCCACGTCAGCCCCTCCGGGGACCACATTCTGCACAAGTGGCGGCCGGCTACGGTCGTTCTCCCGCTGAGTGCCTAGGGCCCGAGCACTGCCCGGGCCCGGGTGCGCCTTTCCCGGGCGAGTCGCGACAACGGCTCACATCCACCCGGGCCCCATAGCCCGGGGACATTCTCGGACCTAGGTCCCGCCCCCCGGTCCCGGGAGCCACAGCCTCGGCCCCGGGTCGCGTCCCCGGGGCACATTGCTGGGACTTCCCGGGCCCGGGCCTCGCCCCCCGGTCCTGGGACCCACCTCCTCGGCCCCGGGGCATGTCCCCAGGCACATTACTGGGACTTCCTGGGCCCGGGCCTCGCCCCCGGGTCCCAAGACCCACAGCTTCAGCCCCGGGTCGCGTCCCTGGGGCACATTATTGGGACTTCCCGGGCCCGGGCCTCGCCCCCCGGTCCCGGGACTCACAGTTTCCGTCCCCGAGGAACTCGGCGCCTTATGCGCGCGGAGGGCTCAACGAGCTCTCTGCCCTGGGCCTGAGCTTGACTCGAGCGGACCAACTGTTCCAACTACCCGCATTAATAGCGAGACGACGGGGCGCGTCGCACCTGTCGCCCGCTTTGCCACGCGTGACGGCTCGTGATGGCCGCCCGTGGGCCCGCTCCCTGTGCAGTCGGAGAACTTTTGACTGAGAGGGCTTCGGTTTTCTACGCTCTGGCAGCGACGGTGTGCACCGTCACATCCTCACGACCTACCCGCCTGCAGCAGACGTGCCGAACCAACCCCGGCGTGGCTCAGCAGGCGGACGTGTACGACAAGACATATCATACCTAGAAAAGCTGTGTTCTCGGCACTGTGGACTCCCCTTGAACTATAAAAGGAGGATCCATGCCAACAGGAAGGGGGCTCGCTAGTTCTGGCCTCTTTTCCCGGAGGGGAGCTTCGAGGGCTTCTCGAGTTGCTCCAGAAAACAAAAGACTGAGTTCGTTCCCAAGCGAGGGCGAGCTCCTGAGCACCCCTCGAGAACTCCTTGTAAGAGCAAACCACATTCATCTCCTACATAGAAAACACACACAGGAGTAGGGTATTACGCCTCCGCGCGGCCCGAACCTGTATACTTCTCCTGTCTCCCTTGCGTGCCATCTCAGCCCGGCCCCCGGGGCCCGAGCATATTTCGACCGAACGCCGCAGCCGTCCTATGAACAACTCCCCTGGCCGAACCTCAAAGGGGGGTCCCTAGACTCCCCGCAGTTGGAGTTCCCTCCTCCGACACCCACCGCTTGGAGCTCACCAGCGGCCAATTCCCTTCACTGTTCGCCGTTGTCTTTGCGTCGGTAAGGATTGCCTAGCAGTCCTCTTTCTCCCCGTGCCATCAGCCCGCACCGCCGCGCCGTAGAACGCCGGCGACCATTGGTCCCCATGCCACTGCCGTCGGCTTGCCCATGTGGTGGCCATGTCCTCGCCGTGCTAGTGCCACCTTAGCCGCCTGTCCGATGTTGTCGCCTAGTCAGCCTCCCGCGAGATCGATCCGATCGGATTCAATCTCAGCCGTCCGATCCCCTTGATTAAATCCACAGCCGTCAGATCTATTCCCAAAGTCAATCTAAGCCATCCAAACCCGGTCATAGCTTCGGTGCACCCAGTCCATGGTGCACCAGTCCCCTTTCTCTCTCTGTCTGGTGGGACCCATGAGTCAGCCGCCGGTTCTCTCTCTCTCCCTAGGGCTGACGTCATAAATTTTTAATGAATTTCTTTAACACATGAAAAGGCAGTAAACTTTAGAAATTCATAACTAATTCATCCTAGCTCCGTTTGGGGTGATTCAACTTGCATAATTCTTTAAAAATCAAGATCTATCCAGTAAAAATATAATACTTTATTGTTGATGTGTGATTATGTACTAATTTTCTTTTTTATTTATTGTCTTTAGCCACCGACGTTCTGGAAGAGGTAGGATTCTACGAGGATAATTCTGAGACCTTCGCAGAGCAGCAAGACAAGTCACACAGGTCCTAAATACCTTTGAGCATGTTGTACTCATGGTTAAAGCTATATTTCTTTCAAATGTGCATTTATTTTGCAATGTCATAGGGAGGAAAAACCCTGTTCTTTGATTATGTCCCTTTTGCTTTGATCACCTATTGTTTGTACTTATGGGATAATATGACTGGCTAGCTTTAATTATTGGTTAGCTAGAATAACTTTAGGACCCTGCTTAGCCATGCTTAAAAACTATAGTGGAACCTATGGGCTATCACTTAACTATTACTCATGACATCTGGTTAACCTGAAATGATGATCTGGTCCATGACCGAGGTCACGTGTGGTTAATTAATTGGTCAACTAAAGGCCTCTACATCAACTAAGAATACACAATGCATATTTATGGACATTAGAAATTGAATCCTGATAGGTAGAGTCATGCACCGACAACTCAACCACCACACACACCTAATATTATGTTCGTGTGAATGTTTTGTGATGTTAAGTATCCATTATGCTAGTAGAAAGTAATCTCTGAGCGAATTTTTGTTAGTACAATGTTTGCTGTTAAATTAATGTACTATTTTTGTCTTAACCAACTGTTGAAAATTGTATATATTTTTAGTTGAAAGCTGGGAGAATAGTTAGTTTAGTCCTTGAGTTTCACTTAAAGGTTATTTAGGTTCCTAACCTTCTATTTTGTAGTACAAAACTTGTTTTTTGGGGGGCGGAGAGGGGGAGGGAGGGGCCAATATGGTCCTTAGACCCATATAATACAACATGCTAACAAGACAAACTAACCAATAATCTTTGTGGAGAAGCACTAGAGGTGTGGTGCTAGAGCCAATGATGCGTACACTACTACAGATTCGGTTTTCGCAGACGGACCCCCCTAGAGGTCGTAGGCAGGCCAAGATGAGGCCCGCCTACGATAATCCCGATCCGAGGGGTCGCAACGGCCCCTCTGTAGACATAGATTATCGCAGGTGGGCCACTAAGACGACCGCCTGCGATAATGTATCTATTATCGCAGGCGGGCCACTTAGTCGCCTGGCTGCAAATAATTGATTATCGCAAGTGGGCCCCTAAGTAGCTTGCTTGAGATATCCTCCCACATTTATATCTGCCCAGGCCAACCCCTTCTTCCCCAACCCGACATTTCTCTCTCTAAAACTTGCCAAAAGATTGGGGGGGGGGAGGTTTTAAACTCGGATTTCTTGGGGGATTTGCCTACCAAAGGTTAGAATCATGTTTTTCTACTATATTTATGAAGTTTTTCTTCGATTTCAGGGTTTGGATAGTGTCAATTTTACTTGAGAATGGTGGTTTTTTTGACCTAGATGTAACAATTTTTATTTGTGTTTTACCATGCATTTGAACCAAAATATCTATGTAATATTAGTGCAATGGTATCCCTTAATCCATATGTAAATAATTTTAGTTCTTTTCAATGCAAAATGAGGAGATTTGAATGTGCATGTGAACTCCTAGATCTATTTGGAGAGAGAAAGAGAGTGGGGATTTTTTTTCCAAGGGAATAGTTGTTTTTTCCAATCAATTTTTCCTCAAATTGAATATCTTGTTTTTTTATGGTTTTTAGACATTTATGTTAAAACTAGATATTAATGTTTGAATGTTTGATATTATTTAAATTTGTTTAAATTCTCAGATGGATAGGACATGGATGTACAATACGCCAAGATTTTAGCAGTCGTACATGAAGGAGGTTTCGAAATTTATTGAAGCGGCGAAGGCACATGCTTCGACAGTGGGTAGAAAGGAAATACATTGTCCGTGTGTCGATTGCAAAAATCAGAAAGTGTGGATTGTTCCAGATGTAATTAGGTCACACTTCGTGAAGCGTGGATTTATTGCGGATTATAAGGTTTTGTCCCATCATGGCGAAGATGTCAACCTCCAAGGGGACATTAGACGAAATGATGAATGACTTCAATGACAACGCTGATTTCGATCTGGAGGAGATGCTATGCCACGCCGAACTAGAAGTGTTGATGGGTTCTACAAGAGGGTTAGATAATTTTGAGTCTTTACAGAAGGCTGCAAAAGATCTATTGTTCAAAGAATCGGAGGGTTGTTCTAAGGAGATGACAGTCTTACGTTCAGTGCTTGAACTACTAAAGTTGAAGGCGTGCAACGGATGGTCAGATAGTAGTTTCAATGATTTATTGTCCCTCCTAAGTAAGATCCTTCCGAAGCCTAACTTCCTGTCAGCCAACACATATTAAGTGAAGAAACTCATATGTCTGTTATCACTAGGTGTGCAAAAGTTTCATGCATGCGCAAACCATTGTATTCTGTATCGCAAAGAGCATGCAGACTTGGAGTGCTGCCCGACATGTGGGACCAGTCAGTACAAATCGGGTAACGAGTCACAGGATTTTGATAGGCAAGAAGATGATTCATCTCCAAACAACAAGAAGAAAATTCCTGCCCTGGTGATGTGGTACCTGTCAGTGAAAGATCGCATGAAGCGTTTGTACTCGAACCCTAGGGACGCTGAACTAATGAGATGGCATCACGAGAATCGCAGGAATGATGGGAAGCTCTGCCACCCTGCCGATGCTCGCCAGTGGAAAAACTTTGACATAATACATCAAAATTTTGCCTTGGATCCGAGGAATATCAAATTTGCGCTGAGTACAGATGGAATGAACCCTTTTGGTGACTTGAGCAGCTCACACAGTACTTGGCCAGTATTACTAACCGTGTATAATCTTTCAACTTGGTTATGTCAGAAGCGAAAATATATCTTATTGTCAGTCCTTATACAAAGCTCAAAACAACCTGGGATAGAAATAGATGTGTTTCTTGAACCTTTACTGGAGGATATGGTGTATCTATGGGATGAGGGTATCAGGGTGTGGGATGAATACCTATGGAAGTACTTCACTTGCAGAGCCATTATCTTCGTCACCATCAACAACTACCCAGCAAATTTTTCCTTCTCCAGACAGATCAAAGGGAAGACGGGTTGCGTAACCTGTGTGGATAACACCATATCTATCTATCTATCATCATCTAAAAAATTGGTGTACATGAGACATCGGCGGCTCCTACCCAGCAGGCACAGGTATCGACAAAGGGAAGACTATTTGACAAGATAGCAGAGAATGAGTCTGCACCCGAAGTTTGCATTGGCAAATGGGTATTTGATATGACCAACAATCTGAAGGTTGTTTTGGGGAAGACAAAGAAGAAGACAACAAAAAGGAAGAAAAATAGGGAAGACAAAGACGAGCCAGCCATTCCATTCAAGAAGCACTCCATTTTCTTTAAGTACTTACCCTACTAAAAAGACCTGGAGATTCGTCATTCCATCGATGTCATGCATCTCGAGAAAAATATCTTCGACAGTATTATCGATACTTTGCTGGACATTCCGAGTAAGACTAAGGATGGTCTACGCTCTCGTAATGACTTGGTGAATTTGAAGATCAGGAAAGATTCACCCGTAGCCACAAGAAAATGGGAAAATAAAGCTTCCGCCAGCAAGCTACACCCTAACACCCGAGGAGAAGAGGGGGGGGGGGTGGGCAAGTCTTTACATGATTTGAGAGTGCCTACCGGGTTTTCATCGAACATCCGAAAAGTAGTTTCGATGAAGGATTTGTCTCTATCTGGCTATAACTCGCATGACTGCATGTCATGGTAACCGTGTTTCTCCCTATTGCAATAAGGGCAATTAAACCAACTGCTATTAAGGTTGTGATCACGAAGATCTGCTACTTCTTTAATGTGATTTCACAAAAAGTATTGGATCCTGAAAAACTAGGACATCTTCAGACATTTCTGATAGACACTCTATGCCAGCTCGAGATGTGCTTCCCTCCATCATTCTTCGATATGATGGTTCATCTAATGGTTCACATCGTTCCTCAGATACTCGAACTAGGTCCTTTGTACTTACATCAAATGTGGATGTACGAACGGTTCATGCCTATTCTGAAGGGCTACGTTCAAAACCGTGCTCATCCAGAAGGGTCGATGGTAGATGGATATGCCATTGAAGAAGTCGTCGAGTGTTTCATAGATTATGTAGAAGAGGCCAACCCCATTGGTTTACCTGTGCCCCATCATCAGGAAAGATTGTCCAGAAGGGGGACCATTGGCAAGAAAAAGTTTCATGACAATGAGTTCGTTATCGTGCGAGCAGCACACTACAACGTCCTACTATAGCTTGCGATAGTTGAGCCCTATATCAAACAACACTTAAACCAAATTAGAGCTGGTAACATTGGACAATCGAAAGATTGGATTATGAAAGAGCACAAGCGTCGATTCACCGCATGGTTCAAGGACCATAACCTACCAGAAGGTGACTCCCTTGAAGAAAAAACACTGAAAAGGTTGTCCTATGGGCTCTCAAGTTTAGTAACGCCATGGCAGGCTTATGAGATTAATGGGTACACATTTTATACGAAGTCAAAGGATAAGAAGGGGATGGCAAAAAATAGCAGGGTTCGAGTGGATGCAATAGATAACTACAGACGGAAAACCTCCTACTACGGGTTCATAGATGAGCGTGTTGCACAGGTTTTCTATGTTACCGACCCTGCGCACAAGAAGAAATCCATAGCTCTATTGGGTAAGCAAAGAATCGTTGGTGTCAATGGCGTCGAATATGCCGAAGACTACAACCAATATGATGCGATGCTGTTGTTTACGCACTTTCCAAATAAAATCAAGAGCATCGAAGAGACCTTTAATGAAGAAACCATGAAGCCGTACATGCGCAGTGATGGCGTTGGAAAATTCGCGAAATGCTAATGTTGGGTCCCATGTGTAACAACCGAATCTGTGTTGCCATATAATTAGGATTTATGCTTTATATATGAATGCATAATATTTGATTCATATTAATGAGGAGTTATGAATATTTATGCAAATTGTACACTTAATTTGGAGCCTACTTGAGTAAACTAGGGGCAATATGGTTAAATATTAATGACATTGTGTCGATGTTTTGTATCGACAATAATAATATATGGCTACTCGTGAGACCTAAACTTGATGGATTGCAAAGGAACATGAAACGAGTTTATCCTAGTTCAGACCCTCAATGTGAGGTAATACCCTACTTCCAGCTGTTGTGTATTGCCTTTGAGGTTTTTCTGGTGAGATTCTGTATTGCCCCGAGGGGCTCCCTACCCCTCCTTATATACTAGAGAGGAAAAGTTACATGATAGGAGTCCTAGTCAGACTCCGACCAAGGGATCTCCTTCTAGGAATACAACATACCCGATTAGGATTATATCCCTTTTCTTATCATACAAAGTAATATGTACCGAATCCTGTTGTATCCTTACTTATAGGATTAGCATCCTCTATCCAAGTGGCCACAAAACTTCCCATGAGATACCCAGGGCCCATGGCCTCCACAGTAGCCCCTGAGACCTTCATAATTGAGTCATAACTGACGTCGAGTGCTCATCCTCCTTGGCAAAGGTTTCCCGAGTGCCTTGCTCCTGAGTATTCATTGTCCGAGTACCTCTTCTCCAAGTCCTGCTTCATATCAGCTGGCAACGAGGCTATGAAGGGCTTCATAGAAGAATATAAATAGTGTGCACTGAATAGGTGCACCTATTAGGTGTAGCCCCCAGCTTTATGCTTTAATTATGAACACTTAAATATAAAGTCAAAGATCTTTAACCTTTAAGTCTTTCTCGAGTGGTATATTTCTCAGAAATTGGACTCTTCAGCATCATATCAGCTGAAAATATTTTTTGCTCAAGGCAATTTGGCTAAGCATGTAAGCCGAGTACCACTTCATGGATTTTAACCCAATATGTGGTGAGGTGTTCTTGAGAGATACATGCATTCTCAATTTTAATGAAGACCAGCTATAGATCCTTATAAGGATATATCCTCAATACCTTGCTAAATAATTTAGATATCTGAACACATGTGTCCAGCAGCTAGGCTTAACATAAAGCATATCTGATTATTTTAATCGGCTCTTGTAAAATAGCATCTGCACTGTGGTTTTAACACAGCCAGCTATTGGCCTAATAGGACATGCTATTTAGGAACTCATATCTTACGGCCTATTACTAAGAAAGCCGACCAAGCCCACTAACTCACTGCAGGCCTATAAAGCAGTAGGAGAGAGAAAAGATTCCCCTTTCTCCCCCAAATCACCAAAATCGTTTCATCTCCTGCACAGGTGCCAAACTTTGCGCTCTCTGCCCCTGGCTAGGGTTTCTGGTAGCTCGAGCTTCCTTCCAAGATTCCATGGAAATCTCCTCTCCTGCTTTGATTCCCGTCATCCAAAAGCCCTCTCGCCCAGTTCCTCACCCCAACCATGCCGAGGACGCCGTTCGACATCCCTACCATGCCGTCCGGAGCTTGGCCAACATCAGATTGTTGTGTGACAACGCTAGCCCTTCTAGAGAGGAACAAGAACCTCCAACCAAAAGAGATCATCAACTAGCGTCTCGCCGCCGGTGAGTCGATTCCCTCTCCAGTCCTCACAAGACCGTGGTCTTTGCTTCTTTTTTCAACCGCGGCTTCGCCCTTCTTTCCTCTGATTTTCTCCACGGGCTCCTTGAGAATTACAAGATTGAGCTCTACCACCTCAACCCCAACTCCATTCTTCACATCTCGATCGTCGTCACCCTCTGTGAAGCCTTTCTGGGGATCGATCCCCATTTCAACCTCTTCTGCTTTCTGTTCCACATCAAGCCGAAACCCTCCAAATCCAAAATCCAAGTGATAGGGGGAGTAGGCCTTCAACTCTGTAATGAGATGAAGAAAACCTACCTGCATGTTCCCCTGAAAACTTCTCTGAAAGGGTGGCATCAGAAGTGATTTTATTGCTCCAATCTTGAGCCCTCCTTGCTACCCTTTTCTAGGAATCCCCTTGCAGTTCTGGAGAGCTGGACTGTTATAGCGTCGCAAGCTGAGATGGTTCAGATGCACTTGCTGCTGGAGAAGATTGATGCGCTGAAGAATACTGGGCTGACTGGACCTTGGGTGGCTAGGACATTCTAGAACTGGCGGATTCGACCCCTGAAGGCCAGGAGTCATCTTGGCTATGACTACCAGGGGAAGAATGATCCAACCTAGGAGAGCGCCGACTTCGTTGACAAGGAGGTCATCATCGACACCCTGCTCGGCTACTTTGTCAACAGAGTCGTTGAAACTCTGGACGCCGAGAAAGCCCCAAAGTCGTACTGCAAAGATAGGCCTCGGCTGAAGGTAATATCAGGTGTAATACTTGTCTTGATATCCATCTGTGATGTGTGGTGTGAATGTTGCTCAATCGAGCTTTCCTTGGTGCTTGATACTTACAGGAATTCACTGAGTTTGATTCTAACCCACAAGGCTAGCCGGCCAGTGGGGCTAGAAAACAGCCGGCTAACCCTTCAGCAGCCCAACTTAGCCCCAAGAGGGCTAGGAAGCGACCAGTGACGGACCAGGCCAAGAAGAAAGATATGCCGAGTAAGGCATCAGGTGGTCCGATGATCAGGGACCCTAGTAGCACTGCCCCTGGACCAACCAGCCCTAGAACCGCGCTGCCTACTACTGTCGTGCCCTAGTCGGCCGCACTGAGTACGGTGCCGACTGGGCCTAGATTTGCACCGCCGACTGCCGCGCCCACGAGCCCGACAATGGGCAGCACTCCGCCACCGTGCAGGCCTTCGGGCCCATCGCCGATTACCTCCACCCCTAGCACACAGGGGTGGAGGTTTAAGACTTCCAAAAGGTATAAAAATCTTTAGTCTTTAGAAAATCTTGAGTAGTTTCTTGGTTGCTGAATAATTCTGCAGGAAGCCAAGTGACACTGATCCCAAGGGGATAGCACCACCGAACCCCGTAGCCGCTCCTATCCTAACCGAGGCCGAAACTGCAATGCCGCAGCCCGAGCTGAGTGTTGTCCCAGCCCCTGAGGTTGAGACAACCCACTCGGCCGGGCCGCAGGCCTCACCCAGTCGGGACGCCATGGCAGACGTCCCAGTTCCTGAGCTCGCCCAAGACCTAGCACCGCCGATCGACCCAAGGCCCAGAACTCCTTCTCCTCCACTTTCTTCATCTTCCGATGACGATGGCCTCCCCAGGCTTAAGACTGCTCCACCAAATTTCCCCCGGACATTTTATTGGGTTACGCCAGAAGGGGAAGAACAAACCTTCGAACACAACGAGAAAGCCGCTCAGAGGGAGCGAGTCAGACTAATGGAGGTTGCCATCGCAGCATTGAGGAGTATCCAAGTATATAATTCATCTTGTCGATGTTTTGTATCGGCAATAATAATATGGGGCTACTCGTGAGACCTAAACTTGATGGATTGCAAAGGAACACGAAATGACTTTATCCTGGTTCAGGCCCTCAAGGTGAGGTTATACCCTACTTCCAGCTCTTGTGTATTGCCTTTGAAGTTTCTCTGGTAAGATTGTATGTCTTCTCCTTGGTGAGAGCGTTCTGCCCCAAGGGGTTTCTTGCCTCTCCTTACATAATGAGGAGGCAAGGTTATAAGGTAGGAATCCTAGTCGGACTTGACCAAGAGATTTTCTTCTAGGAATACAACGTACCTGACTAGGACTATATCCCTTTTCTTATCATACAAGGTAATATGTATTGAGTCCTGTTTCATCCTTAATTAAAGGATTGGGCCTATCCTCTATCCGAGTGGCCTCAAAGCCCCTAATGAGGTACCCGGGGCCTATGGCCTCCACAGTAGCCCCTGAGACCTTTATAGTTGAGTCACAGCTGGTGCCGAGTGCTCATCCTCCTTGCTGAAGATTTCCCGAGTGCCTTACTCCTGAGTACCAATTGTACGAGTACCTCTTCTCCAAGTCCTGCTTCATATCAGCTAGCAACGAGGCTATGAAGGGCTTCATAAAAAAAATATGAATAGTATGCACCGAATAGGCGCACCTATTTGGTGTAGCCCCTGACTTTGTGCTTAATTGTGAAATAATTAAACATAAAGTCAAAGATCTTTAACCTTTAAGTCTTTTTCGAGTGCTATATTTCTCAGAAATTGAACTCTTCAGCGTCATATCAGCTGGAAACATTTTTTGCTCAAGGCAGTTTGGCTAAGCATGTAAACCAAGTACCACTTCATGGATTTTAACCCAATATGTGGTGTGGTATTCTTGAGAGATACCTGCATCCCCAATTTTAATAGAGACCGGCTATTGATCCTTATAAGGATATACCCTGAATACCTATCAAATAATTCAGATATCTGAACACATGTGTCAAGCAATTAGGCTTAACAAGAAGCATATCTGATTATTTTAATCGGTCTCTTAAAATAGCATCTAAACTGTGATTTTAACACAGCCAGTGGTCGGCCCAATAGGATATACTACTTAAAGACTCATATCTTACGGCCCATTACCAAGCGAGCCGGCCCAAGCCTGCTAACTCGGTGCAGGCCTATAAGGCAGCGGGAGAGAAAAGATTCCTCTTTCTCCCCCAATCCTCCAAATCGCTTCAGCTCCCAAAAACACGCTCGCACCAAACTTCGCGCTCTCCGCCTCAGCTAGGGTTTGCTGTAGCTTGTACTCCCCTCCAGAAATCCACAGGGATCTTTACCCCTTCTTCGATTCCCGTCTTCTGGAAGCTTCGTCGCCCCCAACAATGCCGAAGGCACCTTTCGATATCCCCGCTATGTTGTCTAAATCCTGGCCAACATCAGATTGCTGCGCCACGAAGCTGGCGATTTTGGAGAAGAAGAAGAAGCCGCAGCCCAAGGAGATCATCAACTGGCGTCCCGCCGCCGATGAGTCAGTCCCTGCTCTAGGCCCAAACGAAACCATGGTCTTTATCTCTTTTTTCGATCATGGTCTTCCCCTTCCTTCTTCCGATTTCCTCTGCTGTCTTCTTGATTTTTATCAGATTGAGCTCGTCAACCTCAACCCCAATTCCATCCTTCAAATATCTCTCTTTGTGACTCTCTGTGAAGCCTTCCTGGGGATCAATCCCCATTTTAGCCTTTTTTGATACCTGTTTCACATCAAGCCTCAGCCCTCTAAATCCAAGATCTAGACAATAACGGGAGTAGGCCTCCAACTCCGCAACGAGATGAAGAGAGCCTATCTCCATGTCCCCTTGAAGACTTCTCTCAAAGGATGGCATCAGAAGTGGTTCTATTGCTCCAATCCTGAGCTCTCCCTACCCCCTTTTACCGGAAATCCACCTTCTGTCCTGGAGAGCTGGACCTCCATGCCATCTTGAGATGAAATGACTCAGGTGTACACACTGTTGGAGAAGATCAATGCGCTGAAGGGCACAGGGTTGACTGGTCTTTGGGTAGCCAGGGCGTTCCTGAATCGCTGAACCTAGCCCCTGAAGGCCAGGAGCCACCACGGGTATGACTACCAAGGAAAGAACGACCCAACCCGAGAGTACCCCGACTTCGTTGACAAGAATATCGTCACCGACACTTTGCTCGGCTTTTTTGTCAACGGAGTCGTAGAGACCGAAGACAAAGAGAGAGCCCCCAAGCCATACAGCAAGGGCAGGCCTTGGCCAAAGGTAATATATGGCGCAATGGCTGTCTTGATATCCATCTGTGATGTGTGACATGAACATTATCCAGCCACGTAATGTGTAATATCTGGATGTTTGCATGAATACGAAGAATTTGACTCCAACCCATAAGGCCAGTCAGCCAATGGGACTAGAAAACGTCCGGCCAGCCCCTCGTCAGCCCAACCCTGCCCCAGGAGGGCTGGGAAGAAACCAGCGACAGACTAGGCCATGAAGAAAGACATGCCGAGTAAGGCAACTGGTGGCCTAACCATCAAGGACTCCAGCAGCGCCGCCCCCAGGCCTCCTAGCCCCAGGACCACACCGCCGAGTACCGCTATCCCCCAGTTGGCCGTACCAAGTATAGCACCGACTAAGCCGAGTTCTCCACCACCGACTGCCGTGCCCACAAGCCTGACAGCTGGTGGCACTCTGCCGCCAAGCAGGCCTTCAGGCCCCTCGTCAACTACCTTCACCCCCAGCGCACAGGGGTGGAGGTTCAAGACTTCCAAGAGGTACCAAAATCTTCAGCCTTCAAGAAATCTTGAGTAAACTTGCAGTATCTTGATTGTTGAACAATTCTGCAAGAATCCAAGTGACGCCGACCCCAAGGGGGTAGCGCCACCAACCCCCGTAGCAGCTCCCGTCCCGACTGAGGTTGAGGCAACTACACCACACACCGAGCCAGGCATCATCTCAGCCCCTGAGGCTGGGATGACCCACTTGGTTGGGCCGCAAGCCTCGCCAGCCGGGACGCCGTGATAGAAACCACCATACCTGAGCTCGCCCAGGACCCCACGCCGCTGATTGACCCGAGGCCTAGGACTCCTTCGCCTCCACTTTCCCAATCTTCTGATGATGACAATCTCCCTAGGCTTGAAGCTCCTCCGTCTAATTTTCCCTGGACATTTCATTGGGTCATGCCAGAGGGGGAAGCGGAGAGTTTTGAACACAATGAGCAAACCGCACAGAGGGAGCGAATTAGCTTAATGGAGGCCACCATCACCGCATCAAGGAGTATCCAGGTATATAACTTATCTGATTGTATTTATGGATTCGCAGTTTTTTTGAATCTTCTGGCAGTGTTGCTTATTTTGCCTATGCTTCAATGCTTCTCAGCAAGTGGTCGATCAGTCTGAGAAGATGGGCAGAGTTCTATCCGAACTTGCTCCTCAGCTTACTCAACTCCGCGAGCTCCAAATCACCAAGGACGACCTGGAGAAATCCAGCAAGGAGAGAGAAGAGTGGTTGAAGGATTCTGTGAACAAGCTCAGAGATGAGAACTGGGTACAAGCAAGGATTATTAGAAGTATGTTTCCCTTTTGCCCGAGTGTCTCCAGGCAAATCTTTTCGTATTGCTGATCTTTGAATATGTTTGGCTGTAGCTCTTGAGATAAATCTAAACAATCAGACCCTGGAGATCGAACTCCTGAAGAAGGAGCTAAGGGAGCTCGAAAAGGCAAAGTCCAAAGTGGACTCCGAGTACACAAGTAAGCTTCATATCTGCTCAGGTACTCAGTCCGACTAGATATCTAGGTTTGTTGATGCCTGCCGTGTATATGAGCAGCCTTCAAAGCCAATTCTTAGATCCAATTCAGCGCTTTTGCTGAAGAAATCAAGATAATAAAGGAGTCAAGGGAAATCATCGTTGATTCCGTGAAAACTTTATTGGACATCATGCAGCCGACCCTAGCCGAGCCCAGCTCCAACTCCATTGCTCAAGTGGCACAGCGTCTCGAGGAAGCCCCAGAAATTCCGAAGAAGTACTCAGATGAGTGCGTCACCATGGGAATTGCCCAGACGTTAGCCATGACCAAGTCTCTCTACCCTCGGGTAGACATTGAGGCAATTGGGGAAGGCTTTGCCTAGGGCACTACCCAGGAGAAGGGCTTGGAGCTGATCAGCCAGGTCAGGGCCATAGCTAAAGCTATCGCTGAGGATCTACCAATGTAAACAAAGACTTTTATGTAGTCGGTGTCCATCGAAAACAATATGTAAATATTGTAAATGCTTTTGTTGTTTGTCATTAAATTCTGCCGGGTGTTTATTCTATCTGAGCCATCATCAGTTTTATCCGACTAGGTAGTTTATGCTGAGTGATTTGAGATCAATTTAAAGAAAAGTGTTCACCTCATGGAGCTATACTCGGGAAAACTTAACATAGCCGTTATAAAACTTCATGACGTAGATAAAATAAAATCGGACTTTATTAACCTCAGGCATGTATTATCATGTAGCCCCCGACTCACTACTCGATTGGAACAAGTGATATAGTGAGTCAGAGGAACAAACTTTATTTATATGTAGAAAGAGTACAAAACTCAGGTATAAAAAGGATGTAGCTATTCTATATTCCATGAGTTGTTGACTAGGACGTTTTCTTCTGTCTTTAGTCGGTAGGTGCCCGGACGTGTTACCTCAGCGATAATGAACAGCCCCTCCCATAAGGGAGATAATTTATGCCTATCTTTGGTGGTTTAGATTTTTCTCAAAACGAGATCTCCCACCGAAAAGGTGCGGCCACGAGCATTGCGACTGTGATAACGATGTAGGCCTTGAAGATACCTTGCCGACTGGATAGTTGCGATGTTCCTTGCTTCCTCCAATTGATCTAGTTCGACCAGTCAGTTTTCAATTGATTTGGCTTCTGAGTGGGCCTGAACTCGTGGTGAGCCAAATTCCAACTCAGTTGGTAACATAGCCTCAGCACCATAGACTAGGAAGAAAGGGGATTGCCCTGTTGCCTAACTAACCGTGGTTCTTAAAGACCAGAGAACGGATGGAAGCTCTTGCACCCACCACCCTGTGTATGGTTATAGTCGGTCGAACACCCTAGTCTTGATACCTTGTAAGACCATGCCATTAGCACGCTCGACCTACCCATTGCTGTGTGGATGCGCCACAGAAGCATGACAGATCTTGATGCCGAAGTTGCCACAGATATCTTGAAAAACACCGCCAGTGAACTGAGTGCCGTTGTCCGTTATGATGCGGTTGGAAACTGTAAATCGATATACAATACTCATGATGAAGTCTTTTGCCCTTGCTGCAGTTATGGTAGCAACGGGCCTTGCTTTGATCTACTTTGTGAATTTGTCCACTGCGACGAACAAGTGTGTGAACCGTCCTAGCGCTTTTTTGAATGGCCCGACCATGTCAAGTCCCCAGATTGCAAAGGGCCAAGAGATTGGAATTGTTTGTAGTTCTTGAGCTGGAAGATGTGTTTGCCGCGTAAAGAACTGACATCCCTCGCATGTCCGAACTATGTCTTTTGCGTCTGTAACTACAATCGGCCAGAAGAACCCTTGTTTGTAAGCATTTTCGACTAACGTCCTTGATGCAGGATGGCTGCCACATATGCCCAAGTGGATGGATTGCAGAATCTGCTTGCCCTCCTCAGGTGTGACGTAGCGTATGAGGACTCCAGATGCACTTCGACGATAGAGATCTTCTCCGACTACAAAGAAACACTTGCTTCGATGTTTGATCTACTCGGCTTCACTACGATCTGGGAGCTCGTCTTCCAGGAGGAACCTGATGATTGAAGTCCGCCAATCTTGTGAGATAATTAGTACTTCATTTGTTGTCGGGGTAGATTCAGCCCCCGAGTGCTTGAGTACTGGTTTGTTCTTGACTGACAGCTCCAATAACTGCTCAACAAAAATTCCAGTCGGGACTGCTTCTCGTTTAGATCCCATGTTGGCTAACTCGTCTGCAGCTTCATTGTATTAGCATAGCACGTGTGTAATCTCCAGCCCATTGAACTTGTTTTCTAGTGTTCGTACCTCCTGACAGTATGCCGCCATGTTGCCGTCTAGACACATCTAGTCTTTCATGACCTGGTTGACCACGAGTTGAGAATTCCCGCGTACTACCAGTTGGCGGATGCCGAGTGATATGACGATGCGAAGCCCGTGGATGAGTGCCTCGTACTTGGCAACGTTGTGGGACGCTGGAAAGTGAATTTGAAGGATGTATTTGAATTTTTCTCCAGTGGGTGACGTCAGGATGACGCTAGCCCTTGCTCTGCCAATCTGTAGAGAACCGTCGAAGTACATCGTCCAGTATTCTAACTTACCCGTTGGTGTAGCTGTCTGAACCTCCATCCACTCGGCTACGAAGTCGTCAAGTGCTTGTGACTTGATTGCTGTCCGAGGTTGAAAAACAATATCAAATGCCATTGTGGAGACCATGGGCCTGGGTACCTCATGAGAAGCATTGGGGTTACTCAGACAGAGGATGGACCTAACCTGAGGGCAGAAGAAGAACAACTCATACAATCTCATCAGAGAAACCTCAAAGGCAATACACAACAGCTGAAAGTAGGGTATTACCTCACCTCGAGGGCTTGAACTAGGATAAATCATCTCGTGTTCCTTTGCAATCCATCAAGTTTAGGTCTCACGAGTAGCCCCATATTCTTATTGCCGGTGTAAAACATCGACAGTTGGCACGCCAAGTAGGAGCTTCGGCGAGATCATCTTCAACAAGCCTGATGGATCCAATCACCGGAGTCGACGGCATCAACTTCTTCCCTAGGCAAACAATCAGCTTCGGGAGCCTCGACTTCATCGCCAACGAATTCGGCAACCTTACCCTGTCCGACTCGGATCCGATCTGATTGGCCAGGGACCAAGCCTACTCCGTGCCGGTCGGCCTATGCAACGCTGCAGCAATTTTTGGCGACATGCTACGGTGACCTCCAACATGCCCGATTCTAGGGACAACTCTTTCCTTCGGTGTTCGACTCGGACTCGGCCTCGAGCTAGCCGAGATCGGGCTAAGAAAGGAGGAGATCGTCAATCTCCTGTTTGGACTTGGCAACGCTACAGATTTCTTTAATCAACATCTGACGCGGCAGACCCGATCCCTTGGAGTTCAACTCGGATACAGCTCAGAGCCAGTCGAGATTGGATCTAGGGAGGTTGGTGTCGTTATTACCCCCCTCAACTACTCCGACTCCGACTCTCAGTCGGACAGCACTTCGGCGAGCTTTTCTCCACCACGTGAAGTCTTTATGGCATCTAAGGGCTCAACACTTACTCAGGAGGCACGCTGATTACACGATTTGCAAGAAGAAGAAGCCCGCCGACTACGTGAACAACAGGAGGAAGACGCAAGATGCCTGCAGGCCGAGTGCAATGTTCATAACGACAATCTACGCAAGGCCGGGTGCACTGCTCAACAGGAGATCCTCCAAACCTGAGTCGGCGACCATGACATCTTTGTGACCCCTCAACAGAACGTTGTGGCCGCTGCAACCTTACTGGATACACTGCAATTTGGGCCTGATCACTAGGCGACCCCAATGATAGCAAGGATTAAAGCCATGATCACCGTTGCTGCATTCCAGCAGCGTCAACAGTCGGGTGACACTCTCATACCGTCCAATAGGTCGGCTTCTCCAACGGCGGTCTCATCTACCTCAATACGACACCAAATGGCCGGCTCCAGTCAGCCACACACGGAGTCACGCCACACGTCACTCGGCAACCACAATAACGACTGGTGGCACCAACATCAAGACGACCGTCGAGATAACTAGGATGTCCAAGGCCGACTATAGCGTGATCTTCGGCAAGACATCAACATATGATATCGCGAACGCGTGGAAGATGAGCGTCTCCAATTAGAAGACAAGAATAAGTGCTTTGGCCTCCACCATGAGTGGTTTCACCACCGTAGTCGGAGTCGGAGTCCTCACATAGATGAAGGTGTACCGGCCTTTACCCACGAGCTGCAACAAGTTGACTGGCCGTTAGGCTTTAAGCCAACTGGAATTGAAATATACGATGGGAAGACCAACCCCGAATTCTGACTCATAGTTTACAGTCTGGCAATCCGAGCAACTGGAGGAGATCATAAGGCCATGGCTAACTACCTCCCAGTCGCTCTAGCCAACTCGATGAGGACATGGCTATAGGACTTCCTAAGAGATCAATCGGCTCCTGGGGAGAACTCCGGGAATGCTTCATCACTAATTTTCAAGGGACGTACAAGAGGCCATCTTCCGAGTACGACCTATATCAATGCCATCAAAGGAAGAACGAGTCTCTTCGTGATTTCATCAAGAGGTTTTCAGAGAAGAGGAATTTAATCCTGAAGATCAAGGGCAAGGTCGTCATCGCCGCCTTCCGTAAGGGAGTTAGAGACACCCCGTTCATTGCCAAGTTTACTCAAAAACCTCCAACTTCTATCAAGGCCCTATTTGACATGGCCAACAAATATGCTCGCTTGGCTGACGCAGTTGCCGAGGCCCTAGACGACAAGAAGGAGCCCCGACAGAAGGACAAAAAAGACAACAATGAGCCAACATAGAACAAGTCCGGCAACCGCAAGCGCAAGTCGGACAGCGTGGTGGTTGCTGTGGAGCGTACTCGGTCGCAACCCCCGAGGACAGACGAGTACCAAAAAATGATGAACAGGCCATGCGCTTTCCACCCAAAGGGCAAGCACGTGGCTAAGGACTGCTTCATGCTCAAGAAGTTTGCTTCCGAGCAGACTGCAACATCTGGCAGCATTAAAGACAAGGACAAGCCAGATTCGGGCGCAGCCGGCGACTACCAAGATCCCCAGGCTGAGCTCAACCACATCTTTGGAGGGCCGACTGCATACGAGTCCAAGAGGAAGCAGAAGCTAACAGCACATGAAGTTAACCCGGTCTCTGCAAATGCCCCCTAGTACTTGCTTTGGTCAGAAACGCCAATCACCTTTGACCGCGCGGACCATCCTGATTGGGTCACTCATCCAGGGCGCTATCCACTCGTCCTAGACCCGGTCATCAAGAACATCAAATTGAACAAGGTTCTCATCGATGGAGGAAGCACTCTCAACATCCTGTTCGCTAAGACGCTTGACGAGATGAAGATCCCTCGCTCCGAGCTACGGCCGAGTACAACGCCCTTCCACGGGGTAATCCCCGGCCTGTCTTCTACTCCACTCGGACAGATAACTCTGCCAGTTACGTTCAGCACATGGGAGAACTTCCGAACAGAGAACATCTGCTTCGAGGTTGCTGACTTTGAGACCGCGTATCACGCCATACTTGGACAACCAGCACTAGCCAAATTCATGGCAGTGCCGCATTACACTTACATGATGCTCAAGATGCCAGGACCAGCTGGAGTACTTTCCCTACGTAGCGACGTCAAGCAAGCCTTTTCCTGCGACAAGGAAAACTGCGAGCTGGCCCAGTCACACGAAGCGGCAGTCGGGCGTAACAATATCTGGCTCGCTGCCGCAACTACAAACGAGGACGATCTAGTTCCGGTGAAAAAAGTAGCCAAGTTGGAAATCTCAGCGAACTCTGAAACAAAAAAAATCCCCCTAGACCATTCCGACCCCTCCAAATCTGCACTTGTCGGGACCGGACTCGACCCCAAATAGGAAGACGAGCTCGTCACCTTCCTCTAGGCGAACAAGGACATATTTGCTTGAAAACCTTCCGATATGCCTGGTGTACCAAGGGAGGTGATTGAGCATTCCCTTAACGTCAAGCCGGACGCCAAACTAGTCAAACAATGACTACGACGCTTCGCACAAGACCACAAAGATGCTATTCGGGAGGAGATAACGAAGCTCTTCGCTGCCAGGTTCATCAAAGAAGTCTATCACCTGGATTAGCTGGCAAACCCGGACCTAGTCCGGAAGAAGAACGGTAAATGGCACATGTGCATCGATTACACCGTCTTAAACAAGGCGTGCCCCAAAGATCCGTTTGGTCT
This sequence comes from Oryza meyeriana var. granulata, assembly GCA_003991445.1. Lineage (NCBI taxonomy): Eukaryota > Viridiplantae > Streptophyta > Magnoliopsida > Poales > Poaceae > Oryza > Oryza meyeriana. The sequence goes on from RYFJ01001523.1 coordinate 109,498, forward strand.
ACCTAGGATTGACCAGGTGGTCAACTCAACTGCAGGGTGCGAGCTACTCAGCTTTGTCGACTGTTACTCGGGATATCATCAGATCAGCCTGAAGGAGGAAGACTGCCTAAAGACTTCTTTCATAACGCCGTTTGGAGCATAGTACTATGTGACTATACCGTTCAGGTTGAAAAACTGTCGATGTTTTACACCGGCAATATGAATATGGGGCTACTCAGCGGATGGAAACTCGATGGATTGCAAAGGAATACGGATAGATTTTATACTGGTTCAGGCCCTCGATGTGAGGTAATACCCTACATCTAGTTGTGGTGGTGTTCCTTTGAGGATTTGTGTCGATCAATGATCTTCTGCCCTCAGGGGGCGCCCAACCTCCCCTTATATATTGGGGGGACAGGGGTACAAGGTAGGAGTCCTAGCCAGACACGGCCAAGGGATTTCCTTCTTAGAGATACATCTTACCCAACTAGGACTGTATATTCCTTTTTGTACAAGACAAAGTCTGCTGGGCGCTACTATATCTCTAATTACAAGTCTCGGCCCATCCTCTGTCCGAGTGGCCCATATGCTTGTGATGAGGCACCCAGGGCCCATGGCCTCCACAAAAATGCTGGAGCAACGTATCAACGAGCAATCCAGCGGTGTTTACACACTCAACTCGGGCGCAACGTGGAGGCGTATGTCGACGACGTGGTGATCAAGACAAAAGCCAAGGAAGACCTGATTGCTGACTTGGAAGAAACTTTCCAAAGCCTTCGGAGATTCAAGATGAAGTTGAATCCGGAAAGTGTGCCTTTGGAGTGCCATCCGGTAAATTACTCGGCTTCATCGTATCACATCGAGGCATCAAGGTCAATTCAGAGAAAATCAATGCTATCATGAACATGGCACCCCCGACTAGCCAGAAGGACGTCCAAAAGCTGACAGGCTGCATGGCGGTGCTCAGCCAATTCATCTCCTGACTCGGTAAACGGGGCTTGCCCTTTTTCAAAGTACTGAAGAAAGCGGACAATTTTCAATGGACACCCGAAGCCCAGCAAGCCTTCGAAGACTTCAAAAATTTCTCACATCACCACGAGTGTTGGCATCACGCATGCCTTAGGAACCACTAATATTGTATCTAGCGGTAACAACTCAGGTAGTTAGCACGGTGCTGGTAGTCGAGCGAGCAGAGCTAGGGCATATACAAAAAATACAGAGGCCAGTCTACTTTGTCAGCGAGGTCCTAGCTGACTCCAAGATGAGATATCCTCAAGCCCAGAAGCTTCTCTACAGCCTACTCATCACTGTTCGGAAGTTGGTGCACTATCTTCAGTCGCATCAAGTAACTGTTGTCACATCGTATCCACTCGGGGACGTCCTACACAACCGTGAGGCCACTGGCAGAATCGCTAAATGGGTGCTCAAGTTGATGGCCTTTGACATCATCTTTCAACCTCAGACAGCAATCAAGTCTCAAGTTCTAGCCGACTTCGTAGCCGAGTGGACAGAAGTCCAGATGGCTACAAACATGGACAAGCTAGAGTACTGGATGATGTACTTCGACGGTTCTCTACGGATCGGCGGTGCAGGGGCTGGCATCGTGCTGACGTCACCTACTGGTGAAAAATTGAAGTACGTTCTCCAGATTCACTTTTTGGCTTCCCATAATGTTACCGAGTACGAGGCACTCATCCACGGGCTCCGCATTGCCATATCACTCGGCATCCACCGACTGGTTGTACACGGGGATTCTCAACTCGTGGTTAACCAAGTCATGAAAGACTGGACATGTCTCGACGATAATATGGCGGTGTATTGTCAAGAGGTACGAAAGCTGGAAAACAAGTTCGACGGGCTTGAGATAACTCATGTATTACGATAATACAACGAAGCTACAGATGAATTGGATAACATGAGATCCAAACTAGAAGTGGTCCCGACTGGGGTTTTCGTCAAACAACTGTTGGAGCCATCAGTCAAGAAGAAAATAGTGGACGAGCAGTCGGGGGCCGAACCTACCACGGCAACAAGCGAAGTACTACTTATCTCTCAATACTGGCGGACTCCAATTTTTAAATTCCTCTTGGACAACGAACTCCCAGAAGATTGTAGCGAATCCGAGCGGATTAAACGTAGAAGCAAATGTTTTCTTGTAGTTGGAGAAGACCTTTACCGTCGAAGCACATCTGGAGTCCTCATGCGCTGCGTCACATCTAAGGAGGGCAAGCAGATTCTATAGTCGATCCACTCATGCATCTGTGGCAACCATGCTGCATCTAGGACATTAGTCGAAAAGGCTTACAAGCAGGGTTTTTTCTGGCCGACTGCGGTAATAGACGCTAAAGGCATAGTTCGAACAAGCGAGGGATGCCAATTCTTTGCAAGGCAAACACATCTTCCAGCTCAAGAACTTCAAACAATTCCAATCTCTTGGCCCTTTGCAGTTTGGGGGCTTGACATGGTCGGGCCATTCAAAAAAGCGCCAAGAGAGTTCACACACTTGTTCGTCGCAGTGGATAAATTCACAAAGTGGATCGAGGCAAAACCCGTTGCTACCATAACAACGGCACGAGCAAAGGACTTCATCATGAGTACTTTATACTGATTTGGAGTTTCCAACCGCATCATAACGGACAACGGTATTCAGTTCACTAGCGGCGATTTTCAAGATTTCTGTGATGACTTCGGCATCAAGATCTGTTATGCTTCTGTGGCACACCCGCGAAGTAATAGGCTAGTCGAGCGTACCAATGGCATGGTCTTATAAGGTATCAAGGCTAGGGTATTCGACTGACTACAACCATATGCAGGGCGGTGGGTACAAGAACTTCTATCTGTTCTCTGGTCTCTAAGAACCACGGTTAGTCGGGCAACAAGGCAAACCCCTTTCTTTCTAGTCTATGGTGATAAGGCCATGTTACCAACCGAGTTGGAGTTCGGCTCACCACGAGTTTGGGCCCACTCAGAAGATAAATCAAACGAAGACCGACTGGTCAAACTCGATTAGCTAAAAGAAGCAAGGGGCATCGCAACTATTCAGTCGGCAAGGTATCTTCAAGGCTTACATCGTTATCACAGTCGAAATATTCGTGGCCGTGCCTTTTTGGTGGGAGATCTCGTCCTAAGAAAAATACAAACCATTAAAGACAAGCATAAACTATCCCATTTATGGAAAGGGCCATTCATTATCGCTAAGGTAACATGTCTGGGCGCCTACCGACTAAAGACAAGACGGTGCCCTAGTCAACAACTCATGAAATATAGAACAGCTACGTCCTTTCTATACCTAAATCTTGTATTATATGTTTATGCATGAATAAAGTTCTTCACTCTGACTCACTACATCGCTTATCCCAACCGAGTAGTGAGTCGGGGGCTGCATGTATTATATGCCTTGTTAATAAAATCCGAGCTTATTTTATCTAAGTCACGAAGTTCTACAATGATTATGCTAAGTTTTTCCGAGTATAGCTCTGCGAGGTGAACATTTTTTCCTAAGTTTCTCTCGATCTACTCGGCTCAGACTACGTAGTTGGGTAAAGCTAATGACGACTCAGAATAAGCAAGTACTCGGCAGCATTTTACAGACATTCACAAAAGTCTTTACAAAAGTCATACATGTTCATCAGTGGACACCGACTACATAATTGTTCTATTTTTACATGCCTAGGTCCCTGGCTATTGCCTCCATGGTTGCCCTCACCTGGTTGATGAGCTCCAGCGCCTCTTCAGGAGTTGTCTCCTTGGCAAAACCCTCACCAATGGCCTTGATGTCTACCCTAGGGTAGATCAATTTGGTCATTGTGAGAGCTTGGGCGACGCCGATAGCTACACGCTCATCCGAGTACTTCTTCAAGATACTCGGGGCATCGCTGAGGCGTTCGGCCACTTGGGTGACGGAACTAGAGCTGGTCCCTGGATAATGAGGTTGCATGATGTCCTGGAGCTCGTTCACGGATTCAACAATGACTTCCCACGATCCTTTGATCATCTTAATCTCTTCTGCAAAGGTGCCAAATTGAACCTGGGCATTGGTTTTCGAAGCTTTTCAAATGCATCGACAAGAATATTAGTTAACCAAGACAAGCAGTCGAAGCAACAAGCAGTCGGGGCAAGATCATGGTCAAGCAGGAGACTCACTGGCATAGTCGGCCTCCACCTTGGCTTTGGCCTTCTCCACCTTCTTCAGCCCTTTGTCCAGCTTTTCCCTCTCCTTTGTCTGGGCTTTCAGCTCGGCTTCGAGGGCTGCAATGCAAAATAGTCAAGAACTCAAGATTGCAGTCAAAACTCAACAAGGCAGTCAGGAATCAATAATGATAGGGAAATCTACTCGTGATTCACTCGGGAGGACAACACAGAAGACTTACTTTTGATCTTTTTAGCTTGGGCCTAGTTTTCATCCCTAATCTTGTCTACCGACCCCCTCAGCCATGTCTCCCTCTCTTGGCTGGTTCGCTCCAGGTCGTCCTTGGCTACCTGGAGCTGGCGCAGTTGTTGTAGCGGAGGGACGAGCTCAGTCAGGACTTTGCTCATCTTTTTCGAGCAATCGACGATCTTCTGCTCAGCACCAACCAGGGGTAATCGAGGTTAGTAGGCAGAATATCAGATCTGCAAAAGTAGTCAAGCATTCGACATGGCAAGATTTGCAGTATACCTGGACTCCCTTTGACACGGCGATTGCAGCATACATCAGGTTCCTTTGCTCTCTCAGTGCTGCTTGCTCATCATGCTCGAAGCTCTCCGTTACCCCCTCAGGGATGACCAGTAAAATGTCCTTGGGAAATTACGTGGAGGGGCTTCGAGCCTGAGGAGATTTCCTTCATCAGAAGACGTCGATACTATTGGTGATGGGGTCCTGGCCCTTAGGTCAACAGCTGCAGGGGCTTCAGGGATTGGCTTAGGTGCTGGAGCCATAACTTCAGCATCCACTCCCTGGTTGGCTGATGCTGGTAGCTCTGCTGTCAGGACTACTTCAGCTTCAGCAGCTGGGGCAGCCTCTGGCTCGACAGGTAGCCTTATTGGCTTTGGCTTGGCTGGGATGGGCTCAATGGCAGGAGTTAGTGGCATAGTCCCCTGGGGATCTATGTCAATTCACTTCTTGCACAACATATCAAATATCAAGACACTACCACATCATTCAAGATTCTTAGAAGATTGAAGATTTTTTTATTACCTCTTGGAAGCCTTGAATTTCCATAGAGGTGCTCCTGAGGATGTCGGCGAGGGGCTCGAGAGCCTGCTTGGTGGCGGCGAGCTGCTGACTGTTGGGCTAGTTGGCGTGGCAGTCGGCAGTGGCAAGTTGGCTACGGCTGGCTCGATGCCCAAAGCAGCCGACTGCGGAGCCGGGGCACTTGGCGGCATTGGCCTTGGGCTCGGCGGCGCTAGCCTCGGGCTTGGTGGTGCCGGTCTCAGGCTTGGCGGCCTAAGGGCTAAACTGACAGGATCTTTGATCTTCAGGCTCCCCAGCGCTGCACTCGGCGTGCTCTTCTTCTTGCCCAGGTCTTCAATTGTTCTTTTCCCAGCCCTCTTGGGGCTGGGCTAGGCGGCAGAAGGGCTGGCCGCCTACTTCTTCGATTTTGTGGCTGGCTGATCTTGGGAGTCATTATCGAACTCCTTATAGTCCTGCGAGTATTTCAGCAATATATGTGTCACGCATTAGAACAAGCCAGGATAGATATCAACAAATATTCATCACAGGTGAATAACAAGCTAGCATCAATATCTTCAAGGTTACCTTTGGTCGGGGCCTGCCCTTGTACTAGGACTTGGGGGTGCACTCCTCATCCTTGGTCTCCACCACCCCATTGACAAAGAAGCCGAGCATGGTATCAGTAACCTTATTCTTGTCGGCTACATCGGGGTATTCTCGGCTGGGGTTATCTTTGCCCTGGTAGTCCTAGCCGAAATGGCTCCTGGCCTTTAGTGGTCTGGTGCGGCGATTGAGGAAGCAACTTGTCACCCAGGGACCCATCAGCCCCGTGCTCTTCAGATGGTCGATCCTCTCCATCAGCTGGTATACCTGCCCCATTTCTTCTTAGGTTGGCACTGATGACCAACTTGGCTAGACAGTTGGTGGAGCACTAGAGAAAGGGGGTAGAGAGGGTTCAAGGTTTGAGCAGCAAAACCACTCTCTGTGCCAACCCTTGAGTGATGTCTTCAAAGGAACATTGAGATAGGCCTTCTTTGTTTCGTTCCTAAGCTGAAGTCCAGCCCCCCCTTCCCCCCGATGGTTTGGATTTTATTTTTGGATGGCTAGGGCTTGATGTGGAATAGGTACTGGAAGAGATTGAAGTGGGGCTTGACCCCTAGAAAAGCTTCGCACAAGGTAGCAAAGATCGAAATATGGAGAATAGAGTTGGGATTCAAATTCACCAACTCTATTTGGTAGAAAGATAAGAGCTGGCGAAGGAAATCAGAGGAGGGGAGGGCAAGACCGCGGCCGAAAAACGAAGTGAAGATGACGGTCTCACCAGATTTGGGCGCTGGCATAGACTCCTCCTCCGCAGTGCGCCAGTGGATGACATCTTGTTGCTGCAGAATCATCCGCTTCTCCAGCAACTTTAGCTTCACCAGGCTACAGTCTGACATCGGCCAGACTCCGGAAGTCATATCCGGGATCTCAAATGGAGCCCTCGGCATTGTCGGAGGCGAGAAATTTAGGGGAATAGCTTGTGGAGATTAGGAACAGATGCGGCGGAGCAGATTCTGGCGAGTCTTGAGCGGAGGCGCAAGCTACGGCAAACCCTAGCGAGACGGAGAGCACGAAATTTGGGTGCGGAGCTAGAAGGCGTAACGATTTGGCAGACTGGAGAAGAAGGGGGAATCCTTTCTCTCTCTTCCCCGCTTTATAAGGCCTGTGCTAATAAATGGGCCTGGGCCAACTAACTCAGTACTGGGCCATAAGATATGAGTTTCTAAATAGCATGTCCTATTGGGTCGATCGCTGACTGTGTTAAAATCACAGTACATATGCTATTCTACAGAAACTGATTAATTAATCAGATATGCTTCATGAAAGTGCACTCGGCTTACATGCTTAGCCAACAATTGCCCTGAGCAAAAATACTTCTAGCTGACATGATGCTGAAGAGTCTAATTTTTGAGTAGTACACTACTTGGGAAAGACTAAAAGGTTAAAGATCTTTGACTTTATGTTTAATTGTTTTAGAATTAAACACAAAGTCGGGGGACTACACCTAATATGTGCGCCTATTCAGCGCACAGTATTTGAATTTTTCCACGAAGCCCTTCATAGCCTCGTTGCCAGCAGATATAAAGCAAGACTTGGAGAAGAAGCACTCAGACAATAAGTACTCGAGAGCAAAGCACTTAGGAAGTCTTCACCAAGGAGGATGAGCACTCGACATTAGCTGTGACTCAACTATGAAGGTCTCAAGGGCTGCTGTGGAGGCCATGGGCCCCGGGTACCTTATGAGAAGCATTAAGGCCACTTGGATAGAGGATGGGCTTAACCTTGTAATTAGGGACACAATTGGACTCGGCATACTTTACCTTATACGACAAGAAAAGGACATAGTTTTAGTCGGGCACGTTGTATCTCTAAAAGGAAATCCCTTGGTTGGAGTCCGACTGGTATTCCTACCTTGTAACCCTGCCTCCTCGGTATATAAGGGGAGGTGGGGTGAACAACTCATACAATCTCACCAGAGAAGCCTCAAAGGCAATACACAACAGCTGGAAGTAGGGTATTACCTCACCTCGAGGGCCTGAACCAGGATAAATCGTCTCATGTTCCTTTGCAATCCATCAAGTTTAGGTCTCACAAGTAGCCCCATATTCTTATTGCCGGTGTAAAACATCGACAACCATCAGCTCGAGCGCCCATTTAACGATTCTGCCGGTGGCCTCGTGATTGTGTAGGATGTCCCCGAGCGGATACGATGTGACGATTGTAACCTAATGCGACTGGAAATAGTGCACCAACTTCTGGACTGTTATGAGCAAACCATAGAGCAGCTTCTGGACTTGAGGATATCTTTTCTTGGAGTCGCCTAGGATTTCGCTGACGAAGTAGACTGGCCTCTGTACATTTTGTATATGCCTAGGCTCTGCCCGCTCTATGACCAACACCGTGCTGACTACCTGAGAGGTTGTCGCCAGATATAGCATAAGTGGTTCTTAGGGCATAGGTGATGCTAACACAAGTGGAGACGTGAGGAGTTTCTTGAAGTCTTCGAAGGCTCGTTGGGCTTCTAGCGTCTAATGAAAATAGTCGAGAAATGAATTGGCTGAGCGCCGCCATGCAGTTAGTCAGCTTCTGTACGTCCTTCTGGCTAGTCAGGGGTGCCATGTTCATGATAGCATTGACTTTCGCTAGATTAGTCCTGATGCCTCGCTGTGATATGATGAAGCCGAGTAACTTTCCCGAAGGTACTCTAAAGACGCACTTTTCTGGGTTCAACTTCATCTTGAATCTCCGAAGGCTTTGAAAAGTTTCTTCTAAGTCAGCGTTGAGGTCTTCCTTGACTTTGATCTTGATTACCATGTTATTGACATATGCCTCCACATTGCGCCCGAGTTGAGTGTGAAGACACCGCTGGATAGTACGTTGATACGTTGCGCAAGCGTTTTTCAACCCGAACGGCATAGTGACGTAGCAGTATACCTCGAATGGCGTGATAAAAGAAGTCTTTAGCAATCCTCCTTCTTTAGTCTGATTTGATGATATCCCGAGTAACAGTCAAGAAAACTGAGCAACTCACACCCCGTAGTGGAGTTGACCACCTGATCTATCCTGGGTAGACCAAATGAATCCTTGGGGCACGCCTTGTTTAAGTCGGTGTAGTCGACGCACATGCGCCATTTACCATTCTTCTTCCGGATCAGAACTGGGTTTGCCAGCCAATCTGGGTGATAGACCTCTTTGATGAACCTGGCTGCAAGGAGTTTGGTTATCTCCTCCTGAATAGCATCTTTGCAGTCTTGTGCGAAGCACCGCAGTCGTTGTTTGACTGGTTTAGCATCTGGCATGACGTTGAGGGAATGCTCAATCACCTACCATGGTACACCAGGCATGTCGGAAGGTTTCCAAGCAAATATATCACTGTTCGCCAAGAAGAAGGCGACGAGCGCATCTTCCTATTTGGGGTCGAGTCTGGTCCCGACAAGCGTAGTCTTGGTGGGGTCAGAAGGGTCTAGGGGGATCTTCTTTGTCTCCGAATCCGCCGAAATTCCCGACTTGGCTACTTTCCTCGCCGGAACTTGATCGTCCTCGTTTGCAGGTGTTGCAGCTAGTTGGATATTGTTTCATCTGACTGCTGCCTCTTGGGATTGGGCCAACTCGCAGCTCTCCTTATCGCAGGTAAAGGCTTGCTTAACATCGCTGTGCAAGAAAAGTTCTCTTGTTGGTCCTGGCATCTTGAGCACCATGTATGTATAGTGGGGCACCGCTATGAACTTGGCTAGTGTAGGCCGTCCGAGTATGGCGTGATACACGGTCTCAAAGTCGGCAACCTCGAAGCAGATATTCTCGGTGCAAAAATTCTCCCGTGTGCCAAAAGTAACTGGCAGAGTGATCTGTCAAAGTGGCGTGGAAGAGAGGCCAGGGATTACCCCCATGGAAGGGAGCAGTACTCGGCCGTAGCTCGAATTGAGGGATCTTCATCTCGTCAAGCATTTTGATGAACAATATGTTGTGAGCACTTCATCCATCGATGAAAATCTTCTTCAACTTAATACTCCTGATGACCGAGTCTAGGACGAGTGGGTAACGCCCTGGATGTGTGACTCGGTCGGGGTGGTCCGCGCGGTCAAAGGTAATTGATGTCTCTGACCAGCGTAGGTATTGGGTGGCATCTGTCGAGACCGAGTTGACTTCTCGGGTTATTAGCTTCTATTTTCTCTTGGACTCGTATGCAGATGGCCCTCCAAAGATGTGATTGAGCTCAGCCTGGGGATCTTGGTAGTCGCCGGCTGTGCCCTGGTCTGGCTTATCCTTGTCTTTGTTGTCGCCAAGCGTCGATGTTTGCTCGGAAGCAAACTTCTTGAGCATGAAACAGTTTTTAGCTGCGTGCTTCCCCTTTGGGTGGAAAGGGCATGGCCCGTTCATAACCTTCTGGTACTTGTCCGTCCTCGAGGGTCACGGTCGGCTGCGTTCAACGGCCGCCACAACGTTGTCCGACTTCCTGACGTTACAACACATGATCAATAAAGCCTTACTGGTAGAAGAGGCTACAAGGAAATAATGGACATAAGAAAATGAAGAGCCTCACAGTTAAGATTTCAACAAAAAGATGGAGTTCTCATATGCTCTATGAAGATTATGGTAGTACAAAACTTTTGCAAACTTGGCCTTCGACTCAAATACAACTTCACCACGTGAGGATTGCATTTTTTTCCGAGTTCTATAGGCGCACCGGCGACCGAAGGATCGCGTGTCAACTCAATAAGCGAGGTCCTTCTTGTCGCCAGCGCCCCTGCATGACTCAGCGTATTCTACCGTGCCATCCACAAATGTAGCCAAGTTTGCTTAAATTTTATCGCCATTTAATACATGATTAATGACGACTACGTGAGGTGGATGTACAAGATACCATCTATCCTAACCTCATCACATCTGAGAGCAATTTCTATATGTACAGAAATATTGTTCCATTTCAAATATGCATGCATAGTTTTTATTCAACATATTTTGCATATGTTATATGAAGATCGTCCGTCGTGTCGATATTTAAATTTTATAAAAAAAATGTTTTGAATAGAACGATGGGAGGAAAGGACACGTGACACGAGACAGAACAAGTGGCCGGGAGCAACCAGGACAAGTCATCTAGTGAGACATTGTGGTGTACCCCCAGTGATCCACATCCTGTTATAGAAAGGGCAAGAAACAAAGAGGGCGTAGACCCTGATTATATTCCTATTGAACATGTCATAAGTATTTCGCTAACTTATGTCGAGTTACTAGCGATAATAGTTTCTATTGTCTAACACAGTGTTCCGGCTATATGTACAATAGATGAAAACAAGACGTCGGAGTCGGAAAGTTACGCACGATCCCGCTGAACTAGACATGGCTACATCTGCCCTGGCCGGGACGGAGACGGATACAACCACAACTGAAGTTGTCGGCCAAAAACAAAGCACGATGAGAGAAGCAAGAACAAGCTAACAGATGAAATACACGCCATCACCTGCGTAGGACACAGAGGGGACCCCATTGAGCCTAAAGGAGTGCCCACAAAATGGAGCAACTCCTATGGTGCTTTGGTAAGGGATCACTGTTCAATCCTCGTAGATGAATGGAAGAAAGTCAGCGAGGGGGTGAAGGAACTTCTTTGGACGGAACTGAAGAAAAGATTCCTATACCCAAAAAGATTTGGCGAAGTAGAAAAGGAGTATGCACTGACAATTATGGGCCGGCGATGGCAACAATGGAAGTTCGATCTAAACAAGAAGTACGTCCAGCGGAACCGGAGCCCCTTTAAAAGATACGGGAAAATCCCCACGGTTAACTGGGACGAGTTCGTCAAGAAGAAGACTACGCCAGAGGCCTTACAGAAGAGTAAAAGGATGTCAGAGTTGGCAAATAAAAATTAGTATCCACATTGTATTGGTTCGACTGGGTATGCCCCTAAAGTGGAAGTATGAAGGAAGAAGGAAGAAAAAGTGAAGGCGGAGGGAAAACCCTTGGAAGTGGAAGGGTTAGATGATTGCAGCAAGAACTAAGTATGGGCTAGGAGCATTGAAGAAGTTACCGATGATGGACAGTTGGTATTTAGATACCCCAGTGTTGAACAAGTAGCAAAAAATTTGAAGGAAATTTCTGAAAAGCAAAAATGTGAGGAGTTGATGCCCATAAGGGAGAAAGATCAGCTTAGCACTGCGTTGGGTAATCCTGAGCATTCTGACTGCATCAGAGGGGTATCTTCCATGCTCAGTTGGAAGGAAGGGTTTCCAAAAGACGTAGGAAGTTACAAGAAACGCGATAGGTATAAGGAGAACATGAGGCAAGAAATCAGGGAAGAAGCGGCTGAGCAATTATTTCATTTGATGAATAAAAACCAAGGAAAATTGCCGGGAGATTTGCAACATGTTGCGCAACACCAGGAACCAAGCGTAGCGTCATCGCCTGTGACCCGACACCCAGTAGATGACATAACCGGTCCTACGCCATGCAAATTACATGTACCGATTGGAAGGGCAGGCCGGACAAAGGAGGTCGCTAGTAGGATGATGATACCAGGCAGGAAGTTTCACTGCCAGGACATACCTGAAGACTATGCAAGGGTCTAGGTGTCAAGGGTCAATGCCGACTGCAACCAGTACGAGCTAAACATTCCCATGCCAGAGGGAATCGAATTTCTAGGAGATCCAATCAATCAATTCATATTGTGGCATCGTAGAGACATTGTGCTCATCCAACAGTCGCAGGCAAGTGTGCCGAAGACTATAGCTCTAAAGAAGACAGCTGCTGCGCCGGAGCCGACATCCCCGCCAGGTCCTTCGTCACCGGAAAAACCAAAATCCCCCAAAAACAAGACACCAAAGTCCCCACTACATCCACCTTCCCCACCACCGCCACCTTCACAGCCACCTCAAAGCTCTCTAGCCCCTGAGGTGCACATCGAAGCTCAATCCCACACTCCATCTCCACCGTCCGCTCAACCTCGGGCTAAATCTCCAACTCCACCGTTCGCTCCACCTCGAGTCGTTCCACAGAAGATAACCATGTACGATCACAAGGCTAAATCAAAAGACGTGGATAAGTTTCTGTTTACGACCTTCAGAGGTAGAGGCAACCCGAAGAAAGATATAGAACCAGATATAAACCAGAAATCAGTGCAAAGCGCCAAGGAATCGTTGGAGTTCTATGCTATTACCGGCGTCCCTAAGGAATTTGTAAATGGCAAGCCTTTTATTCCAACGCACATCCTGAGAACTTTGCTGTGGCAGATGATCAGGTGGCATGAGTGGTACATGAAGGCTAGTAAAGCAGGCCCGAGCTGGCTAAGTGCCAGGGTGCCACAAGATGCTTTGGCATGTTTTTTTATTGATTTCAGGGACATGCACACCATGTACCGTCTAGAAAAATTGGACGTAAATCTTATCGGCGCATGGGCCCTGTAAATATATATATCGACCACTCTTCTTTCTATACGTAATCGATCAGTCTATAATCGACATGGTGCCTAATGTTTTGAACCGTCATGCATATGTAGGTTACAATTGCACGATGCAAACCAAACGAGGGAACCGGTTGGCTACCTTGACCCAACAAGAATCTGCAAGACGCAACATATCGTCGACATACGCGATGATTCTGCGGTGCTTAAGGACAAGTCGCCGGAAGAGAAGAAGGAGTACATCGAGAAACTCCGTGGCGACAAGAGTCGCGAAGTGGCAGCATACATTAGACGGGTTATGCTATCTTATCAAGATAAGAGATGCATAATGGCCCGTACAACTTCAAGTAAGTTCGTAATTTCTTCTGTAAGAACTTTATGAACTATTAACTAAACATGTTATTATTTGCTTATAGCAACCACTATATTTTATTCATAATATACCAAAAGGACATGTAAATCATTGTCTGTGATTCGGCCGATTACCCAGAAAATGATTATATGGATTTTCTCGTCCTTTTAAACTTGTAAGGAATTTAAATCGTGCTGGTATATACCTCCTGCCTTCGTCATCTATTTTCTTATACCATGTCAATATAATTTTTCGAACAGCTCATACAGATGGTACATGAAAAAAGGAGGGGCAATAGAATAGAAAAGGAAAAAATTTCTTGTTAGGATAAAGTGGCCGGTAATGACGTGAACTATATATTTTATGTCTCAAAATGATTATTCATATTTAATTTACTTTGTTTCTACTCCTTGGATAGTGCTACAAACAACCCAAAGGGACTATTCTCTGTGGATATTACGTGTGCGAGACAATGAGAATCCACGGCAGGTTTACATCACACGTGGATAGTGTACGTGCATACTTAATTAAATATGTTAGTACAAACGCATATATTACTGTTTGTAACGTCTTGATTATCTTATTCCTATTGCAGTTGTGTCAACTAACTAGGCCAACTCAAACGATGAATAAGACAACACTTCTAAATTTCTGTGCCGACTTGTTCCACTTCATCTACCGCGACATATGTAACACACTTGGTCTGTTTTTCGATTCTGACAGTGCAGATGCGAGGGATGACAAATACAAAAAACTTCAAGATTGGGAAAATGAACATATGCTTCTTACAAATGTATGAAACAAAATTCGTTCACTGTGTAGACATATTTGTTGTGAATAATTATATTATGAAGCACGTTGTGTAATAATTATTAATTAGTGAATGACAATTAATTATTCATGTCAATTACTGTCCAACAAATGGTGATGTCAATTACTAGAGAATGTGTAATATTTAATTTGGAGACAATTTTAAATAATCAATTTATTTATTTATGGAATAAACAAAAAAGAAAAAATATTTTTTTTCTATTTTTTGAATTAAAACTGTAGGCGGACGTCTTAACTAGGCTGCCTGCGATAATCAATTATCGCAGGCGGTTTTCTTAACTGGTCTGCCTGCGAAGATCAGTTATCGTAGGTGGGTCTGTTAAGCCGCCCACCTACGATAATCGATCTTTGCAGGTGGTGGTAAGCCGGTCTGAGAAAAGGGGTATTTTCACATACCCCTTCTCCCCGGCAGGCCGGCCACCCGCCTGCGAAAACCCGTTATACCCGTATGGAAAAACGGATTCTGTAGTAGCGGTATTTGCACCTATCAGCATTTAAATCATGATCCTAATAATTACGCACAAGATATGCTCTCAATATAAATTTAGTGAGCTCATGGATTTACCGTTGGCCTTCGTCTCTTTAACTCGTGTTGAGACATGATCATTAGTGTGCATATGTACAATAGTATATGTGCGTGTACATCTTTGAGTAACCTAAAAAAGGTTAGTTTTGGCGACATTCGTAATGATGAAAGACTATTCTATCATGTCTCATTCAACCTTCTTTATCTGTCTAAAGGGGTATTCTTTTTTATGAACAAATTAATTGTGCACCACGGTTCTTAAACTATATTTTCTTTAAAAATTTTCTACATCACCATTATTTAGATAACGTGTTATAAATTACATTTTAGTTTATAATATGTAATATTTAGTTTATTTTAATTGCCATTCGTCAATATCCAATCATTCATAAAGAATGGAGCCTAGAGTAACGAAAGGCTGGAACAGGACGGAGCGCCGTGCTTGGCAGGGCCCGACACTTTTGGTAACCGCGGGAGACGGCACGTACATGTGACCGCCCCTGCACATGCACGGATGCACTATTGCACCAGCTTACTGCCCTGCACGTACGTTCACGGATGCACCAGTTGCACCAGTCTGTTCTGCACCTCGTCGGCGGCGCGGCGCGCGCGACCTTTCTTTTGTGCACCAAGTCGCAGCAAGCAAACGAAGCAGCTGGCGGCGATGTCGATGCCGCGAATAATTAATGAGCCCGTGGGAGGGGTCGTCAGCGGTCAGCGGGTACGCACCGGAATTCCACGAGCCGGGACAACGGAAACTAGCTTAGCTCTTGTACGCGCATGCGTTCTGGTGGCCAAGTTTTCCAAGCGAGCGTGACCCGTAGACAATACGACGACGACCTAGCGTATGTATGGTCGCTTGGTTAGGCCTGACCAGATAGTGACCCCCTCGCGTTCATGTAGTAGCTTAATTAGCTAGCTGTAGTCAAGCAGCTGCCCGCCGGCCGGCTGGCCGGGAATGCAAGTTGCTGGCCGGTCAGTCAAGCACGCTTGGCTGCGTAGTGCTTTGGTGGACTAGCTAGTGGTGGAAATTGTAAGTCGTTCGATAAGCTATCTAACTCATCGAGGACGTGCGAATCGGGAACTCGGGATGTGCCAAACTGGATAGTGCTGGGAACACTTGCATCATTGCATGTGTACGCATGAATGTGGGGGTGAAGGTATGGTTGGTACTAGATTGCAGGAAAGTTGTCCAATAAAGAAGCATTCGTACGTTAGCGTACCGCTTATATATAGAGTAGAGATGGTCCTATCAGTGGCAAACAAAGCGGAGATGGCTAAGATGGGTTTCGCTCCCATTCTTTCAGTGGCAGTGCTCCTTGGAAGCTTGGCGGCATTTCCTGCAGGTAACGCAACTATAATTAAGATGTCTCTCTGCATAATACATATAACGTATGTGTATATACTACTGCAGTGCGACGTACAGGCTTAGTTTGCATATGTACGTCGGCTGTCCATTGGGAGACTAAAATTGACTGAACTAATTATTGGGTCCTGTTGCACACTTGCATCTGTTTCACGACAGCGGTACACTCCATCGGCGTGTGCTACGGCGTGAACGGCAACAACCTGCCCCGGGCGAGCGACGTCGTGCAGCTCTACAGATCCAAGGGGATCGACTCGATGCGCATCTACTTCGCGGACGCCGACGCCCTCAAGGCCCACAGCGGCACGAACATCGGCCTCATCATGGACGTGGGCGACGACCTCGCGCGCTTAGCTTCCAGCCCCTCCGCCGCGGCAGGTTGGGTCAGGGATAACGTCCAGGCCTACCCGGGTGTCTCCTTCCGATACATCGCCGTCGGCAACGAGGTTCAAGGCAGCGACACGGCGAACATCCTGCCGGCCATGCGGAACGTCAACAGCGCGCTGATGGCTGCCGGCCTAAGCAAGATTAAGGTATCCACGTCGGTCAGGTTCGACGTGATCGCCAACTCTTTCCCACCCTCCGACGGCGTGTTCAGGGACGCCTACATGACCCCGATAGCGAGGTACTTGGCGACCACCGGCGCGCCGCTGCTGGCCAACGTGTACCCCTACTTCGCCTACAAAGACGACCAGGAGAGCGGACAGAATAAAATCGAGCTCAACTACGCTACCTTCCAACCGGCCACGCCGGTGACGGACACAGGGAACGGGCTGACCTACAATTGTCTCTTCGACGCGATGGTCGACTCCATCTACGCCGCGCTGGAGAAGGCTGGCACACCGAGCGTCAACGTCGTCGTGTCCGAGAGTGGGTGGCCATCGGCCGGAGGTGCCGTTGGGGCCACCGTCAGCAACGCGCGGATGTACAACCAGGGCTTGATCAACCATGTCCGTGGCGGCACGCCCAAGAAGCCCAGGGCATTGGAGACTTACATATTTGCCATGTTCAACGAGAACAAGAAGCCTGGGGATGAGATCGAGAAGCACTTTGGGCTGTTCAACCCCGACAGGTCGCCGTCGTACAACATCAATTTCTAAGGGGCCGGATATATGTTCATATTTTTTTTACACGGAATAAGTTGCTTCCGTGAAATGCCAAACTACATGCCACATGCATGGGAAGCAAGAGTAGTGTTGTGCGGTGTCCATCTCCATATTTGTGATGAGTATATATAGCTGCTCAAAATTCACGAACGTAACTCTGTTTGTGACCATGAGGGAAAAATAAAGCTCTCTTTTCCTTGCAAGATAAGGCATCTTGCAAACATTGACATGTCGCTACTTAAATTTGGACAAGTGAGATCTGGATGATATCTATATATCCATTGGCAGATTTAAGGCCCGACGACCCTAGACAACCACCCAGGCTCGATGGCAGATGCTCTTTAGGGAAATTCTAAAAAATTAGAAAGATTGAATTTTTATAGAAAATATTAGCTATAGTCAAGTTTTTTTACTTTAAAATGGTAGGGGAGGCCTCCACAGTATATTAATTTTCTTTGAGAATATTTACAAAAGAGTTATTACAAGTTATCAAGCCGTAATTGAAGAAAAGGTTTGTCAACATCTCTAAGCCTAACTAAACATAGATTTAGGGTGTGTTTGGTTACCTGCATCGGGCCTGGCTCATATCAGGCCATGCAGATTAGGCCCGTTTGGTTGCCTGCATCAGCCCGCGAGCAAGGACGACACAATGCAAAAGTGGCCACCGAGCCAGGTTGAGCACAAACGCAAGAATTGAGCTTCCCAACTCGTCCTGGCCCAGCAGATGTAGCGCGTTGCACCCACGCGTGCAAGGCGCTGCACCCGCGTGTGCAAGGGCCGGCGATGGGGTCACCACCAGAATTTTTTTCGTTTTTATATTTATTTAATAAAATATTTACAAAAATATATTTTCATTTCAAACATTTACAAAAATATACTCCCGCCGCCCTCTGAGAGGACGGCAAGAGGGTTGCCTGCAAAAATCCGGCCGGGCCCGCGCCCGCGCCCTCGCCCCTCGCCTGCGCCCGCGCCCGCCCCCGCACCCCTCGCCCTCGTCCTCGCCTTGCCGGCGCCCCTCGCCCGTGCCCGCGCCCGCGCCCTCGCCCTCGCCCGCCCCCGCGCCCGTGCCCGCGCCCGCGCCCTCGCCCTCGCCCTCGCCCGCGCCCGCCCCCGCGCGCCCGCGCCCTCGACCGCGCCCCCCAGCCCTCGACCGGATTTTTGCAGACGGCCCCCTTGCCGCCCTCCCAGAGGGTGGCGGGAGTATATTTTTGTAAATGTTTGAAATGAAAATATAGTTTTGTAAATATTTTATTAAATAAATATAAAAATGAAAAAAATTCATCACCACCATGCCCCCTCCCCCTCCTCATTTCTCCCTCCAAACCAAAAGGAAGCTTGACAGAACTGGACCGGGGACAGCGGAGATTGAATCCGTCCATCATGCCGCCACCACCTACCTCTCAGCCACCGCATTTCTCACCGGCCACCGCCATGACCTCATGCTCGCCTGGATCTGGCAGCCACCAGTTGGAGCGAGCAAGCTCGAGGGACGGCCGTCGCCATCGTCACCACCGCTTTCCTATTCTCACCATCACCGTCCCTATCCCCATCCTCGCCAGGGCCGGCCCTGAGTTTTTTGAGGCCTGGGGCAAAACTAAAATCCGGGGCCCTTTATACACACATGACGGTGATAGTACTAAATATAAATACATATGAGATGGGCGCGGGCGCGCGGGGGGAGGGCGCGGGCACGAGCGAGGGGCGGCGGGAGAGGGCGCGGGCGCGAGCGAGGGGGGCGTGGGCGCGCGGGGAGGGGCGCGGGCACGAGCGAGGGGTATGCTTTATAAAGCATAGATGGGGCTGTGCTTTATAAAGCATAGTAGCCCATCTCATATATATATAATGTTACTGATAAACACTTAATTGCGTATGTAAAAGCAATATTCATATGAAACAATTCATACATATTAAATTACCTTACAAATTCCTTCTCACATTTCTCGATGCGAAGTCATTGATGATGGTATCAATATCAATCTCATCCAACAATCGCTTCTCAATGCATAATGTTGCCAAACCATTTAACCTCTCCTGAGACATTGTAGATCTCAAATAGTTCTTCAATAATTTTAATTTTGAGAAGCTTCTTTCAGCTGATGCCACAGTCACAGGCATAGTAAACAAGATTCAATAAGCAATGGAAGCATTAGGATAACAATCAGCTTTTGTAACAAACTCAAAAATCTCCATAGCTGTCATTGGTGTATTTGGCAAAGTGAATTGCAGAACACTTAACTCAGAAATTAGATCATTTAAATCAATGTCAGATGAACCATTTAGAGAGCAAGCTACTGCCAGTGTTGTGCAACACAATTTTAGTCCAGGACCATCCAATGCCTTCAAGCTCGCTGAACTCATTAAAAATCCAAATAATTCTCTGAATGATTCGAATTCTTCAAATCTAGTTTTTAATGAACGGATTGCCATATCAACCATAACCACGAAGTAACTAACTTTAAATTGCTTCTCACCTTCCAAGAGTGCTTCCTTCCAAGAGTGCTTCCTCACTATTATTTTCATCAAAATGCTTCTTTCTAAGAGCACGACGCTTTACTGGTAACGATGGCTCAACACCAATTTCAGATGCAATTTCCTTTGCATTGACCATACTAGAAGCAAACCCATCATTTCTATAGGTTTTAAAGTAATCCATTATGCCTTCTATCTGCTGCATGGTAGACTCAATGCACATAGATGGTGACTGCAACTTCTTGCTCACTTTATTGATAGCAAATAAAACATCATGCCAAATAACCATACCAAATATAAATTCAAAGCTGCCAAGTACTTCAAATAAATTCTTTGCATCACTCCTATCCTTTGGTTCCACATCTCTATCTTCACTCAATGCAAGCAAAGCTGCCCTTAGCTGAGGAGCTTGATATCTAATTGCTGCAACACTTTTAATACGACTCTCCCAACGTGTGTTGCACAAAGATTTCACAGTTAAACCATCAACATGATCAAGCAAAAATTTCCATCTTTTAGTAGAACCAGCAAATAAGACATATATCCGTTGCACAATTCCAAAAAAGGCGTCAGCTTTGCTACAAGACTTAGCCATATCACAAAGAGTAAGATTAAGACTATGGCAAGCACATGGCATATACAAAGCTCTTGGATTTATATCAAGCAAGCGCCTTTGAACCCCCTTGTGTTTTCCTTTCATATTAGATCCATTATCGTAACCTTGTCCCCTAATGTCATCAATATTAAGACCAAAGGACTTAATGGAATCAACCAAAACATTAAAGAGACCAGAACCAGACGTGTCATCTACCTTCAGGAAACCAAGAAAGTACTCCTCTATTTT
Source organism: Oryza meyeriana var. granulata (assembly GCA_003991445.1). Classification (NCBI taxonomy): domain Eukaryota; kingdom Viridiplantae; phylum Streptophyta; class Magnoliopsida; order Poales; family Poaceae; genus Oryza; species Oryza meyeriana. The sequence goes on from RYFJ01001523.1 coordinate 130,059, forward strand.
AATTTTACCTTCACTCATGTTAACACATCGAACCAACAAAGTCATCTGTTCTTGATGACTAACATCTGGGGTGCAATCAAGAATAACTGAGAAATATTTGGCCTCTTTAATAATCTTGATGATAGAATTTGTAATATCAGAAGCCATGAGAGAAATCAACTCATTCTGAATTTTGTGGCTGAGATAATGATAATGAATATCATTATTTTGAATACGTCTGAGATGGTCTTGCATTACCAAATCAAATTATGCAACCATCTCACAACAAGCTAAGAAATTGCCATTTTGATCATTATAAAGCTGCTCATTAGATCCTCTAAAAGCCAAATTACGCCTACCAAGGAATTTTACAATGGCAACTACTCTCATCAGTACTTGCCTTATGCGCTCTTTCTCCTTCGAGATTTGCTGTTGTAACTCTTTATCAATTGTCTCTTGTTTGCCCAATCTAATTCTCAATTCATTCCACGAGTTCATATTGGTAATATGCTCAACACTAATTTCATGGTCCTTCAGCCTCTCATTGATATGTTTCCAGTCTCTAAACCCATCATTCCCCAATGAACTCTTGCACTTTTTAGAATTAAAAAGCTTACAGCAAAAGCAAAATACTTTATCCAAGTGTTTGGAATAAACTAGCCATTTTCTGTCATGTAGCTCTCCATTACTCATTTTTCTATAATAATGAGAATATGAAAAATGCCTTAAATTATCATCGAAAGGGAATACAATATCATCTTCTCTAATAGGTCCCTTTTCAACTAATATATCCCTTGATTTGTTATCAAGATTATCCCAATTTCTTGGATCATAAATATCCATGTCAATGCCAACATTGTCATTACTAAGGCCTTCATCTTGATCTTCTGGAATAATATGTGCTGGTTCCTCCACAACAACTATCGCCAACTCGTTTGGATCTCTTGAAGTGTCTAAATTATTCTTAAAAAACTTATGGATGGATCCTCTTTGTGATTGTGTCAACTGATCCACTCGTGCTCTCTTTTTCCTTTTCTCACTGCCGGAAGCATACTTTCTTGATGACATGATCCTTTTTTTTAGATGAGATGGCTCTAGTTGTTTATTTGGTTTGAGAAATGAGATGATCCTAGTTTTTTATTTGGTAGAAGGGATTAGAGGGGGCGGGGACGGACGAGGCCGAGGGTCCGGACCATCCTTACCCTGTCCGGACGGTCCGGACCGTCGCCGCTCCCTGCGCCGTCGGCTCCGTCGCCCGCAGCTCCCTGCGCCGTCGCCGCTCCCTACGCCCCTCCGGCCTCCCGAGCTCCGCCGAGCTCGGAGCTCCCTGGGCGCTCCCCCTAGGTTGCGCCGTCACCGCTCCTGCCGTGGCCGTTCCCTGCCTCCGCTCGCCCTCCGCCCGCCTGCCCGGCTCCGCCTCCGGCCGCGCTGCCTCCTCCCCCTCCCGACGCGCCGCTCGCCGAGGCGCCGCGCCACCGCCTGCGGACGAGTCGAAGAGTCGAGGTCGAGTTGCGTGTGCGTGTGGCTTCTCGCGGACGATTTTTTTTTACGACTCCAGGCCGAATACTACTATAAGTCTATACCTTGTTTGTATATCTGGGATGGGGCCCCATCAAATTAGGGGCCCAGGGCGACTGCCCCGCTTGCCCGCCTCCAGGGCCGGCCCTGATCCTCGCCTGCTGCGTTGTCCTCATCTTCTCGCCGGTTGGCCGGTGCCTCACTTCCTCTCCTTGCTAGATCCAGGTGGGCAAGTGGCCATGAACCGAAGCTGCTAGATCTGACAACTGCGACCAGCTGGGAGGGCACAACGGCGAGCGGCTCAACGACTGCAATGATGCCAGCACTGACCGCTGATTCCTCTCTCTTCTTTTTCCCCTCTTTGCCTTTTTCACCGGTTCACGATGCTTAGAAAAATGCATAGCTGTAACTTCTTGGTTGAATATATGGCTGTAAATTTTTGGTTTTTTCTTTTGCAAGGGTGAATTTGTTGGTTTAATCCTTTATTTTTTTTCTAGGAGTTAGATAATAATATTTGGATTTTATTATATTATGGAGAAATGTAGTACTATGAGTTAGAGAGGTAACTTCAACATCCAAATGAGGAGGTAACTAGACTTGATCCGATACAAGCAACCAAACATCATCTCTTTTATATAGGTTTTTATATCCAACCAACCAAACAACATCCTAGTTGAATCAGGCTAAGTACACTCGGGCAAAAAACAACCCCTATTGCATCTACCTAACCTGGCTAAACTCAGCCTGCATGAGACATACAAGCCAGGATAAGTGTAGTCGGGCAACCAAACAGGCCCTTATCTCCTCCTTGAGTGCAGCCTTCCAAGACGTGACAGATAGCATCACATTATTAAAGATGAGGTTATTCCTTTGTTTTCATAGATTCCAGGCTGCTACCAAGAGAAACACCATAAAGCAGGGAGACCCAAAACTATTCTTTTGAATAAGCAGCATTTGATAAAACTCCACATTTAAATTTCAATAAAAACCAATGGAAGCCCAGCAAGCTATGCTGAACTGACATTGGAAGAAGAGGTGATCCATGGTTTCTCTTACTATCCCTAGAACAAAGGGGACATAAGATTGGTGTATTTGGAAGCTTACAATTCTTCCTATCAAGCAGAGCCCTTATATTAACCCTGTCCATAAACAACAGCCAGGCAAATACCTTAGTTTTCATGAAAGCCTTATTTTTCTAGATCCATTGCAGTGGTGCAGGAGATTCAAGTGTCCAGAAGGAGAGCTTATAGAAATGTTGGGTCGTGTATTTGGCATTGCCCCATATGTAAGTCTAAGAATCTGCTTGCTGAGAAACATTAAAGTCCGCAAGGTCATTCAGCATTTGATTATATTCATCATAAGCCTGTATCAAAAGGGGCAAGAAAAATTGATCATCCACCTGTCTACCCATATGCTGCGAAATGGTATCATTTTGGTATCTTGCAAAAGAGAAGAGTCCTGGGTATGACTATGATCTTACTTTTCCTTCCCATAATCTTCCCAAAAGAAGGCAGAGTCCCCCCTACCTGTTATAGGCCTTGCAATACTCCTGAAAATGAGTTCATATTGACTAACATCTTTCCACCAAAAGGATCCACAGGCTCTAGAATTATGTGGGACAGCACATTGGTAGTAGCTTGACCAGATGAGGTTGACCCAAGGGATAGAGATGTTCTTATTGTAGAATTTATACAAATGTTTCAGAAGCAAAGCCTTATTCTGCACTCTTAAGTCAATAACACCAAGACCTCCCTTTTTCTTTGGCTTACAAACTTTACCCCAGGCTGCTAAGGATTTCTTGGTCGAATTAAGTTCTTTTCCTCTCCATAAGAAATGCCTGTGAGCCTTGTCTATTGTTTCAATTACTGAAATTGGCAATTGTAAAGAGCACATGTAGTAGGTTGGCAAAGAGGATAGAAATGAATTAATCAGGGTCAATCTGTCTCCATAAGATAAAAATATTGATGTAGCTAACATTCTTCGTTCAATTCTATCTAAGAGAGGAGCAAAGTCAATGACCCTGGGCCTGGTGGTCCCCAATGGAAGACCAAGATATGTGAATGGCAATGAGCCAATATTGCAACCAAAAGTGTTTGCCAGAATCTGTGCCTTTTCCTCATTCATATTTACAGGTATCATGCATGATTTATGATAATTGACTTTTAAACCAGTAGAGAGAGCAAGGGTTTGAAGCAGCGCTTTGAGTGTCACTAGTTGGGTCGCAATGGCAGACATGAAGAGCAAAGTGTCATCAGCATATTAGATAATGGGAAAATTGTCATCACCATTTATAGGGATAGGCAAGGCTGAGGAAGCCTTTTTGATAACTCTTATTAACTATGGCTTGTAACAAATCAACACCAAGAGCAAAAAGCAAAGAAGAGAGAGAGGATCCCCTTGACATACCCCTCTTGCATTTGAAGAGTTTTTATGATCTGCCACTGTATATATCTATCTATCTATCTATCAAGAAAGAAAGTTCAAAAAGTATCCACCATGTTTATTGTGGGAACATAAAAATTACCACATTAACTAAAAAAAGAGGAGGATTTGCACCACTAGATCATGCATGATGGGTCCAAAGTACAATAGTATACATTGATTGATATGGTTTTGTATAAAATATAACTAGATAGGAGGCCCGCACATCTACGCAGCTAGATTTATATTTAAGTTTATCGTACAAATAATGTATTATTCAAAAAAATCTTTCTATGCCTCATATAATAATTAGATTTTCTAAATATTATTACCTAATTAAAAAAAAATACAAAGTACATCCATACTTTTATCCGTAGCATGTGCTTTCTTGTATCGCAGGTGTGATAAGAAACTCAAGAGAAAATTTCCGCTGAGACATTGTATCAGCCAATGGCCCGGTTCATCATTGCATACCGTCTGCATCCTCTTCACCATGCCACCTACATCTCAGTGGATGGTGAGGGTTTCCCCTCACTTTCCATTCTCTTTTTGTCGTCGTCATAGCAAGCCGTTGGAGTTGTTTCTCTACTCTAGATCTACTCCACAATCACCATTTCACCTTACTCTTCTCCACCTCCGGCAACACACAAAGCAAGTTCCTTGACTCTGGCACCACCCACGATGGGCAGAACGATGGGCAGAAAATTTGCGGATCATGGGGTTAACCTAATGTTAAACTAAGAGTCAATTGCGTTGTTGATACAAGAATGTAGTAGGTGGATATAGTTTGGTAAAAAAACTTGAAAACTGAATATCCCAATATAATAACTTGGTTAGGTGGGTGCATTCATGATCCAAAAGGTTGCCATGTAAGAAATTTTGCCACGTCACTGGTCCACCTCAGCGAGAGTGCCACATCTATGTGGGACACTCCTTCACATATCTTGTTAATTTTAAAAAAAAAACTGACAAAAGCATCCTGATTTTTTTCTTCGGATTGAAAGGGCCTCGACAGTGGTGGGTTTCCTGAAGCATGACCATGGCTGCAGACTGCAGTTGGGAGTTGGAACTTGAAGCCGTCGATGCATCCTTGGAGAAGACAGCGGTGGTTGGGACTCAGCCGGCGGCACGGTTGTTAGATCTCAAGTGAATGATGGTGGCCGTCAGGAGTTGAAGCCACCGCAGCGGCCAGTGGCAGCGCCTTCGTCCATATTGGTGGGAGCAGCAGGCCCGTGAAGCTGAGCTAGTAAGGCAAACGAATAAACGATCTTGTATCTGAAAGAGAAGTGATATGTGCTTGTAGTGATCACGCCGCCGATGCGGCAGTTTGTGGGCTTGAATAGGTTTTGGGCGCTGGTTTGGAGGCTTGACTAAGGCCATTCACAACGCAGTGAGGTGGCGAGTGGCTTCAGCCATCCACGTCAGAGCCGAGCCACGGTGGAGGGGAGAGGAAGAAAAAGCAGTGGCCTTAGCAGGGGACTCGTACCTTGCATAAGGGACGATGGCCTCGGCAGGATGAGAGCGTAGGCATGGCTCGGGATAGCGTTGGAGGATGCGTTGCTTCCCAGGCAGATCAGCTACCTCTACTTTTCAGGTAGATCAGCCGCCGAGGATGCCGTCCCGAATAGATCACCTGCTGAGGTCGAGCTCATCCTCGCGCGCCATCCCTGCCTCAGTTTCTCCGCCGCCGTCAGGTGGTGGGAAGAGGTGGTTGCGGTGAGGAAGGACTTCATCCGCACCAGTCCGATCTGCCCACCCGTGCTGTCCTGATCTACTCCGTTCACGTTGGCTTCCTTGTCGCCAACCTCGATCTACCCCGACCGCCGGAGAAGGGAGGAGAGGACGGCAACGGCGCCCCCAGAGCTCGCCTCCTTCGTCCGCCTCACGACGGGGGCGACTCGTCAGTAGGCAGCTGGGGATGGGGGAGGAGGTGAGGACGGCCAGTAGGGAGTAGCCGGTGGCGACGGGGGAAGGGGAGGAAGCGGAGATGCCGGCGGTGGAAGTGAAGGGGCGGATGACGGCGATAGAGGAGAATGACGACGGTTGAGAATGAGGAACGATTTCAGATCGTGGAGGGATTTTATTTTTTTCTGGATTTTTGGGTGCTCTGTCTAAAATTTTATACTTCCATATAAATTAAAGAAATATGAGGGCTAAAATAGAAAGTGCCAAGGGCTGATATGAAAAACTAAAGCCACTTCTAGAGGCAGTTTGCATTAGAAGAAAAGCAGATTTTAAATATGTTATCTCATCCTATAGGGTGGCCACGTGAGATATAAGACCGTTTAAACAAGCCACTTGTACTGTAAATAGCCTAAGTGGCACACGATGGCCTTATAGCCGGCGTCGTTTCTCTTGGACTTGCTGTCCCCGCCGCCTCCTCCCGATCTGTTGAGGCGATCATGTCGAGAAACGGATGGAAGAAGATGTACGTACGTTCAGACTATTGGTTGAGTTAAAACACAAAAAGCAATGGGAAGGAATATCAAATCTAGCAGGAGGGGTTTTCAGTAAAATAAGATGGGAGAGCATATATCTGATGTGTCATATGCTAGTGTGGCACTTTCACCGAGGTGGATCGACAACGTGGTAAACTTTCTTATGTGGTAAACTTTTAGATCATAAACATACCTACTTAGTTTAGTTAAGTTGTTGCATTGGTATATTTAGTTTGTAATTTTTTATATCTAACTATTAAGTTGTTGGATCGCCAACGCAATTTACTGATACCCATATGGCCGACGACTTGAGAAGCTTAAAAAGGAGTGGAAATCGATTAGCATGTCCATACTGGGCTAGTCCACACCGAGGGCCGAGGGGATCGTGGCGTCCACCGTGCGGTGCGTGTTACATTGTGTTGGGCTGACATAAAGGCCCAGATGCATATGAGCTAGTCCGGCAGCCATGAAAGCGAGAGATTTTCGCGTGTCCAATTAGGCATAGAACAATAGTTTTATCGATCACTATTCACGACATTGCGTGAATTCATAAGATGTGTACTACTCTCACACGATGGCACGCCGTTGCTTCTGCCGTGGACGAGATCGAGTTGGCAACAAAACGCATACTCCATTTCTTCATGTCTAACTTTAAATATGGCGATCCCATTTCATCATCTTACGAGTACGTCTACTGCAGTTAATTAGATCGGTCCATTATCTCGCACCAACGACCAAGACGTATGGCGTGGTCTATAAATGCTAGGGATAGATCGAGTGAGCAAACATATCGAGTTCCACGTATACTCTGTCTCTGTGTGACTTCGCTCATGCCATAGCGATGCACCGACTCTGTCTTGTCGTCTTCTACTCCAGAGTCCACTACAGAATACTGCCTTTTGTGCATGGGAACAAGGAGGCACACGCCTGTGCAGCCAAAACAACGGCTCGGCTTTTGAGACTGTAGCTACATTGGCGGTGGGAGTGGGCAAGCGCATTTCAGCTAGCAGTAGCTATAGCACGCATGAGGTATGCGCAATGACTTGGCTTTCGAGTTTCTTTGGAGTATCCGTAGTTATTGTGGGCGGCAAACAATTGAGCACGAGAGAATAAGGGCAGACATTTGTGCAACCGGATAAATTTATTAGTGAAAAATACATGGAAGACCCAATAGTCAAGCTGAAAGCTTCCAATTCACACTCTTGCCCGTTATTTCCGCAAGTCGACACAGTACTGAACTAACCAACGTATACGATAGATAGATATATATATATATATATATATATATATATACACACACACACACACAAAAGTTGAGTGTAATGGAAAAAATATATACAAACCACAAATCCTACCATACGAATACGCTATGTGTCAAATAATTTAAACCATGATAACAAAAATCCTCAGAATCATCTCTTAATCTTACATGATCTTTTTTTTTCAAAAATTTTCTATGACATGACATATTCAAGTATAATACTACATGGACAATCTACGATAAAGACCAAAAGTGGCCATGTTGACTTCTCATGACGTTTGTTTTATCCTTTAAGGAGTGGTTTCCTGCCAATTGTTCCAAAGGAGACCTACATTGTTCCAAAACAGATTCAATCAACCAACTTGCAATTCTCACCATGCATGTTCAATGCCGTAAACCTCAAACTTCATATAATGGAGATGCTTTTTCACAATCTCTGATGATCAATGACGGCTGTAGACAGTGGGACTACCAATTAGATACTCCCATCTCACTTTGTTAACAGCACAAATCCAACTTTTTTCATAACATGAACCAACTTCAAACTTCACCAGAAATATAATGATTTTTTTTGCTAATTAGTTCAATCCAGGACCTCGAACAACTTTTATTACAATGTGATACTTGTGTAACAAACAACTATTTGAATAATTATGACTTATGAGCATTGTTTAAGATATTCAGAGAGCATATTATCCATTGAAAGGAATCAGTGCATAAATTGAAGTTACACCATGGAAAAGAGGAAGGGCATGCTGTTATGTAGCTAGATAAAGGTAAATGAAATATAAACTTAATTGGCTTATAATCAGTACCACAAATGTACATGTTCAATCAATCTATATTCATTATGATAGTCCGTGCATAGGCTTTCATATGCGTTCTACTGAGCATCTTAAAGAATAAGGAAATAACTATTAAACATGTGTAGAATGGACAAATTAAATGTTTAAGCAAGACTAGGAGACATTTGTAAGATAACATTGTCCCTATTTTTTCATAAGAGGTGTAGAAAGCAAATTACTTGTTCATGCAGGATACATACGATTGAGAACACCTTGATTAAATATTGTCAACATAATTCTCGAAGAAATAGATTAAACCATTTACTAGCAATATCTGCAGCCTACAGATTTTTCGAAACAAGTGACTATACACATAGAATATTCATGACTGCATCTGTCCATGTAGATAGAAAACAAAAGGAAGATTATCCTCGCCATTGTCATAATGAGAAGAAACTGGAAATGAAATTCATATAAATATTCTATATAAACTAATATGAATGATGGAACACAAAAAAAAACTTATAGGAAATTCACCCAGAATAAATTTTCTCCATCTAAACTTACTGGGAAGAGTAAAGTTGTACATACAAACATGTATAGAGTATCAGATGATCAAAGTTCACAACAAATGTAAAATCAGACATCCGTGCCATTCTAGTGGCAAGCAGTACAGGGCTTGACTTTCTCCTTCCCACTGAAGGGGCAGTGGGGCATTGGGTTTTGTAGGTCTCTTATCGTTACATACACCAGATCACCTAAACACCATAAAAAACTTCACAACAAATGTAAGTGTCTATGAACTATCCAACAGCCAGCATCAGGAGCTTAATGGATGTCCTTACAGTGAGAAAAAAACAAAATTAGTGAATAATTAGTGCAAATTGCAACAGGTCATATTGGCGCAAGTAAACATTCCATCAAACACATTCCGTGCATGTGCGAATAGAGAGTACACACAGAGACTAAGTGGGATAGAAAATCGGAGGGAACTTAGATGTGCGTTCTTGCTGGTGGTCATAGTGTAGGATCCTGTTATGTAGGAGGTCGTCTGTCTGTCTTCTCGTTGTAGCATCCTGCAAGAAACCACTACCTGGTTTCAACCTTTACCCAATAAAACAAAACTTTGAACATAATATGTTCACTCTATTAAACAAAGAAAGGGTAAGAAGCTGCACGTAAGGACGACTTAACTTCTAAAAAATCACTCTATAAAGATACCTGCTAGTAGGGGGTTAAAGGTGGCTAACACAGGGGGTTTCCGGTAGCTGTCGTGAAGGTGCGCCATCTAGTAGCGACACGGATGCCGATGTAAATTAGCTGGGGGAGGCCGCCAGATTTTTAGTTTGATTCTAGTTGGAGGCCTCTAGCCAGAGGAACTGCCACCACACTCATGAGCGTCACCATCGTCGTGTCCAATGCCACATCGCTAGAGCCGGGGGAGGACACGGCCATGGGTGGAGAGGATCTAGATGGCGGCAACGGAGGGCCGTGGTGCAAGCATTGCTGGTAGGGAAGGGAGATGGGATGGACGGCATTGTGGTGATCTACAGTCGCCTTGTGCGGCACTGCGGTAGAGAGGTGGGGGGGCGCTCCGTCTCTCCGTCTTTGGCGCAAATCGAGGGTGCATCCATGCTTGCACGTGAGGCTGGAGAATCGGAAGATTGTTGTGGTGCGAAATCGATCTGGGCTGTCGAATTTCTCAATCGAATGTTACACAATTAGCGTGTCTGCCTAGGGTAGGATTTACCGCCACCACTATGCTTTTTTTAAGTTGTATAAATATACTACATTCGTTCTGAAATATAGCTACATTTTTCAGAATGTTGACAACCAACGTACACATAAATGTACATGTCATATACGTTGCCAAATATATATACTCCCTCTGTCCCAAAGTATAGCTATCTTTAGCTATGATAGCTATACTTTAGGACGGATGGAGTATTTTATAATTCAAATCTTGTACACAACATAAGCATTTCTAAGTACTGGTTGTTTCATCAATTACCTCCCATTTAAATCTCTCCACATCTTACCACAATCACCATCCTACTTTCAAACACCCCTAATTTAATAAGGGCCCTATAGTATTTTCTTCTCAAACCATAATCTTTGCTAAACAACATAAAATACTTTATTTAGGCTAAGGGAGTACTAGTTCTCTTTCTACTATTTTCTTTGATCAATAATTGCGACCAGTGTTCACCATACCGTTTGAGGGGTTACCGCCACCCCCTCCCCCCCACGCTATGGCAGTTACTACGGTAACCATTCAAAACCACATGAATTTCATCTCCAAAAATTTGAATTCAAAATTTTCAAATCTCAAGGTAAGGTCGCGGTTACCGCGGTAAGGTCACGGTTACTGCGCGATATCGCGTGGTAACTGCACGGTAAGTTGCGGTATGTTGAAGTTAAAAAGAAAAATTATAAAACGTAGTAAAAATTCTAAAAAATTATAGAAAATTCAGGAAAAAATTGTAGGTATCTCTAGAAAAACAATGTAATATTGCATAATTTTTTTATAACCCTTGCTATGTTTTTACACTTAAATAAAGTAGAAATTATATCCCAACCCATCTCTTATTTTTTTTAATTTCGATGAAGCTCCAAAATATGAAGTAAATTTCGTTATTTTCATAAACTTTCTTCACCATAGTGATCCATAATTCAAGTACTACCTACTAGAATTTTTTTGAATTTTTTATTCTTTTAAACAAAATTAAATTTGGATGAAATTTATTCAAACCAAACCGCCGGTAACCGAAACCGTACCCCTACGGTTTGGGTGGCAACTGCGGTAACCTCGTGGTTACCGGCGGTTTGACGAACCCTGATTGCGACTTGTGAGTAATAGAGTGTAAGCTTTCTCCATATATTTAGGATTTGAAGTGTCAAAGATCATCTATTCTCCATATTTACGTTTAACTTACAGAGTTAGGTAGGCATATATCTACTTGGTATGAATACACCATCTCTGGCTTCTACTGATACTACTTCGTTTATCCTAAAATAAGTTCAAATTAGTATGAAGATAAAAAAGATCAAAAATGTCCGTACTATTAGTAGGTAAGGTATATCGAAGGAATAAAATTTCTCTATTTACAGACTGAGGGTGTGTAAAAAGATAGAAATGAACTTACTCCCAAAAAATATTAGAGACTATAGAAATGAACTTAGTTTGAGATGGAGGGAGTACTTTACTGCTCATTCCATTCCCAATCATAAGCATTTTTAGGTTTTTAAGCAAAAACTAAGGTTGAGAATAAAAGACTATGATACTTCTCATTTAATGAGGTTAGTTGGAGGTAAAATTGAGTGAAAATTAAATGAGGGATGTAGGTGCCAGAAGTAGTACTCTAGAAATACTTATATTTGTATGTAAACTTTGAATATTAGAAATACTTGTCTTTAGGAACGGAGTACTAAATTTTGGAGAGGGAAGAAATGTACTGAAACTAGTAAATGTACGCACCATAATATCAAGTCAATATTTTTTTATTGTACTGAAATCAATATTATATTGTCTTTGTTCAACCAGAGTTTATTTTTAGTATATCTCATACGTACCAATACAAAACTAAAAGATTAAAATGATCTCTACTTTAGCAAACTTCAATACATATGTCCCTTATTTTAACAAATTTCAATGCATTTACCTCTTACTTAATAAATTCTAATATATTTGTCCCTTACTATTACAACTTTAATATAACGATGGCTCTAACATGAAGTTTTTATAAAACAGTTTAGATGGGCTATAATGAAGTTAGCTCTACAGTTTTAGTTAAATCCATCTTTTTTTTGGCAGGAAAAAAAAAGTGCAGGGGCTAATTTTGGCGACCCTCCCCCGCCTTTCAAGCCTCACCGCAGCATCCTACCAGTGAATCGCCAGAGCGCGCGCGGGCGGCAGCGAACCAAAACCACCTAAGCGCGGGGGAGAGAGATCAGCAGAGCGGCACCGAGCGGTCAGGCAGGCCCGAATCAACCCAAGCGGCAGCAGCAGCCAGCGCCCAGCCGCTCACCCAGCAGCAGCAGCAGCCACCCGATCAACCGGATTCAAAACTCGAAACGTGAAGACTCGAGAGAGAGGGAGGGAGAGAGAGACCATTCGGTGCCGCGCCCGCAGGGAATCCCGATGCGGGGAGAGAAGAAATGCCAGGAGCAGCCAGCCCGCGCCTCCCACCCGTCGATTGCCACCTCGCGCCCGCGCGGTTGGCCGCGCCTGCGCGCCCTCGGTCTCGGCCTCGCCCCGACGGGCGTTGGCTCCTGCCCACCTGCACCCGCCTCAGAGCTCGCCCGCCACTTGGCGCGCCGCACCCCCGTCTCCGCGTCTCCGCCCGTTCGCCCGCCTATAAAAGCCCAGGGAGCGCGGCCCCCAACCCTAGCCGCCTCCGCCGCCGCAGCGTCCTCGCCTCCTCCTCCTCCTCCTCCTCCTCCCGACGCCTCCGCTTTCACCTCCGCCCGTCCCACCGACATGGCCGGCGTCACCAGCAAGCGCCGCTCCTCCTCCGCCTCCACCTCCTCCTCCTTCGGCGACGGTGCCGCCGTCTCCGACCAACCGCGGGGAGTGACCCGGAAGCGCAGGTCCGGCGGCCGTTACCCCCGCCCCGCCGCCTCCTTGAGGCCGGCCGCTCCCCGACCTGTGAGTGCCTCGGAATTCACGGCCTCATCCTCCTGTTCCGCGGTTTGCTTGGTTTCTCCGTATATGCGTGGAGGTGGTGGGCCGTGGATGGTGCGGGGGAGGCGCCGTGGGCTGGAGGCCCAGGCGAGAGGGGCGATCGTCGGTTCGTTCCCCTGGTCCCGACGTCGCCGGATTATAAAATTTTGATCTCAAGGAGCTCGCAGATGTTGATGTTTGTGGGCGATTTGGAACCCTGATCCGTTCGGTTGGTGCATCTGATCAACAAATTTCCTCGATTCTAGTAGCTGACTCGAATTCCATGATCAGATTTGAGCGACCTAGCGTACGGGAGTGTGATCAATTGGCATTTTCTTTTTGCTGCATGCGGATCGTTATGGCGCAAGTTGTAGATTATGGTCAGGAATAATTGGGGGCGGTTCTATATTGTCGGATTCGTGATAGTGATAGCTCGTTCCATGGTATCTTTTGCCCGTGATTAGTACTACATCATGTTCCTGGGTCAATTAGAGAGGATTTTGTGGTCCACGTGCCGTGTCACGTAGCACATGGATAGACGATTTGCTGTGGCGCCCGTGGGCTTAATCTTGCCCTTTTCAGTGTAGTAACAAGCTCATATTCAGTGGATCGTCTTTGACACTTTGCCGATTTAGTTATGTTTAGTGCTTGTGGGTGTTCATAGCTCTGGTGCTCTTGTTATTGTAGTTATATGGTAGGAAGGCAGTGCAAAGTTGGTAGAAATTGTCGGTATATGTGTATGCTCTCAGCAGCTTGCTACATCAGAAAGTTGGTAGGACTTGGCAGTACATGCCATGCCATGTCAACTCGTCAAGGTTTGCCATACCAGTGAATCTTCAATTGGAAATTTGGAACTGATACATTCTGGCTAGGATATGGACCATAGGAGTGATTATATTAGTCCTCACACTAGCTGATACATCAAAGTGATGGTATGGGGCTTGTAGAGGACTGGTACGCCATCTAGTATGAACGATACAGATAACATTTTGGACCTGAGGTTCTTGACGTCTAACGAGTCCAGGTAATCCTCCATTTAATACAAATGCTGGCTTTTGTCTCCATGTTTTATATCAACAACTGGGCCAATTGAAATCTCTACTTTTTAAAGAAAAACTGTGGGGAATTTTCTTCCCTGTTTATAAACAGTGATAGACGGTGTGAGTAATAGGCAAAAAAAATCAGGAATTGGTGTTTTTAGTAGTGTCATTTCTATTACTAATGGTGGGTATAACTGGTGTAGGCGGGTATGGATAGTACAGTAAGGAAATGTTAAATATATATACTGAAAAACGCTTTCTGATTATTTTAATCTGGCTATCATGCAAGCAAGTATGGTGAAACCATTTTGCAAATAGAGAAGGCATTGTCGCAAAAGAATGTTCTTTATTCCTACTCACTCAATAAGAACTGCTGAATTATTTGCTTCTGTTTTTCCTTGACTGTGTATGGTCTATGACTTCAAATCTGCCAAACTTCATGTATTCTGCCTAACCGAACTTCATCTTCTGATGGCAGGTAAACATGTTGGATTTGAATAGAGCCATCCTTGATTCAGATGTAAGATATATACAGAAAACCGGGTTACTGTTTATTTTCTCCAAGGAAAAAGGCAGACTTATTCGAATGTAATTCACATTTCTGAATTGAAAGCTTCTCCGATGTTTATGTAGCACCATGCTGCTGGATTGAGAGTAATTCTGCAAAAGGAACTACGATACAGTGACGTAAGCCAGCTAGGGAGAATTGTTCTCCCGAAGGTCTGTTCTTATGCAAATCTTTGACATGTTCCTTTTTTAGGGAGTTTTCTTCACTAGATCTCTTAATGAAAATTCTGCAAACTTTAATGAACAAGAGCTACTAATGATAAAAGTGAAATATCTTAACCAAGAACCTGTAAGATGAACATCAATATTGTTTGGTTGCATCACAGATGGTTGAATCATCTAGGGTTTCTAGTGGGCATCCAATAAGAAAATAGAGATCAAGGATCAACAGTGAAAACATTATTTCTTGGATAAAAGGGTCTTATGCTAATGTGAATAGCACGAATCTGCTGATAACTACTGGAGATGATGGATCTGTAAAATTAGCACCTACTTGCCACAGATCAAATGTTAGTATAATAGCAAGAATATGCTGATAAGTACTCCCTCCATTCTCTTTAATTTGACGTTGGCTAGTTCAATTTTGAACTAACCAACGTTAAATAAAAAAAAGAGGGAGTACTTGGAGATGACAGATGTATATAATATACGTCCCCTATAGGTTAATGGCATTAGGTCTTTATTTTAAACCATAGGGATCAAATCTAGTTAATTTATCCAGATTCACCCCTTTGTTACTATAGCTAATGTTGCTTCATATTCACAAACTCTTCTAGTGTAGGATTACTGAAGCAAACCTGTCTTTTTATACACCTGACACTTGTCTCTGAGAAATTTATTTTAAACCATAGAGATCAAATCTAGTTAATTTATCCAGATTCACCCCTTTGTTACCATAGCTAATTTTGCTTCATATTCAGAAACTCTTCTCGTATAGGATTACTGAAACAAACCTGCCTTTTTATACATCTGACACTTGTCTCTGATGAATGAATTCCTCAGAAAGAGGCAGAGGCTTACCTACCAATTCTGACATCAAAAGATGGGAAAAAAAGTTTATGTATGCATGATTTGCTAAATGCACAGCTCTGGACCTTCAAATACAGGTTGAACAGTTCGTCTATTTGTCTTTAAATTTTTTGTTACCATGGCCTCCATTGCCAATAACCATCTGAGTCTTACTTTATTTTCAATGATGCCTTAAATTCAACTTTATGCTGTGTATGGATTCTCATAATGATTTGATATTAGGTTGTTTCCTCTTAACGAAATGTATTTGTTTTCTTTGTGTTTGCGCCTATTTTACCATATTCAGTAAGAAATTAGTTCTTCTATATTGGATAGGTTTTTGAAAAACAATAGAGTTGCAACATGTGTATGAATTCTGTTAGCAATGTTGTTTTTAAAAAATTGCACCCTTCATTTCTTTCAGTTTACTCACATTTATTTCTTGAGCTTTTTTATGGTCCTTGGGAAGGTGCCAAACCTCCCTAGTAACTCCGTACCTTTTTAACTATGGTAAAAGACATTTATTTTGTTCACTAAAAAAAGACATAACTTTTATTAAGTTCTAGCACATGTAGTGTGACACAGTGCATCATCTCCTATACAGGTACTGGCCCAATAACAAGAGCAGGATGTATGTACTTGAGAATACCGGTGAGTACCTCATTTCACTCTTTTTCCTTTCTGTTAAATGTTATAGAACAATGTTCTTATATTCTTTTGCTCTTAAACGCCAGGGGACTATGTCAGAACCCATGATCTTCAACTGGGAGACACCATTGTGATATACAAAGATGATGAGAATAACCGATTTGTAGTCACCTTTGTCTTAAATATTTAATCAGCTTACTCTTTTATGACATCCTGTTAGATGGCTCATTGCATATTATAATTTATACCTTGTGAAGGTCATCGGAGCAAAGAAGGCAGGTGATCAACAAGCTGCCACTGTGCCACAAGTTGACGGACATATCTCTACTCTTTTCCCCATTTTTCCAATTGCACAAGTCGAGGACTATCTCTCTCCCATGGCACCACAAGTTGATATCTCTGCCTTCGTGCCACATGCTGATGAGAACCATGAGATATTTGACGGGATACTGAATTCTCTGCCAGAGATACCAGTAGCCAATGTGAGGTATTCTGACTTCTTCGACCCATTCGATGATGGTATGGAAATCACTCTGAACGCCAACCAGTCTGCTAACCTACATGTCACTGATGAGAAGTCTGGGCATTCCTTGTTGCCCAACCCAAAGTCTGGGCCTCACATGTGAGACTGCCAGGGAAGTGTTATTTCATACCATGCCCTATATGGAGCTCGGAAACCCCTGCCCTGCCGCCATTGTTGTACATCCAAATAATTGGTGTCCTTATTTTGATGCTGTATATGCTTAATTGCTACATGCTGTTTTAAGTGTAAAATGTTTTGTTCGCAACCCAACTGGAGGTTTAATCAGATGCAACGTTGTAACTGTGTTTGGTTCAGCTCAGAAATGTGATTGCTGTTTCGGTATGTCTGCTGTCTCTACTGCTTTGCTGGAGCTAGAATGCGCCCAAGTTTCTTGGAAGCTTTACTGGATTCACCCATTCACCAAATGGATCGGCTGTTTGGTTTTCCTTGCTACTTGTGAATCATAGTACGCACTAGGAGCACTGGTAGTGCAAATGTGATTCAGTTCGAATGAGTCATACCGGTCCGTACATCGATTTGGAAAGATTGAATAGACCTGAGAGCTCTTGCTCGTTGACGTTCTCATCAATTTATTCTCAAAAATAAAACTGGAAGTCTGTTAGTTCGTCGCAGGAGTAGTCACTCAGAACCAATTTGCTCTACTTCTAGCGGGAAATTTAACTATTTGTCACTATTACATTTGCCTACTCTTCAAATGCTACTCTTAGTTTTGTCCTTACATTG
Source organism: Oryza meyeriana var. granulata (assembly GCA_003991445.1). Taxonomy (NCBI): domain Eukaryota; kingdom Viridiplantae; phylum Streptophyta; class Magnoliopsida; order Poales; family Poaceae; genus Oryza; species Oryza meyeriana. The sequence goes on from RYFJ01001523.1 coordinate 147,654, forward strand.
TTGCCACCGGGGAGACGTGACTTTCTTAACTATTTGTTATTTTTGCCTACGTGGCGTGACACGGTGGCTTGCCAGCGTGGAAAGCAACGTGGACCCCACAAGTCAGCCCCTCTCCTCCCCTTCGTCTCCCCCGTCATCGCAAGCCTCCTCCCTGTGTCGTGCTCGCTCGCTACTATGTCGGAGGAGGACGTCGCGCTGTCCCTCATGATGATCTCCTGCAACACCTGGTCTAGCCCATCGTCGCCATCCTACCGATTCCACGGTGCCAACTGTCATGCCCCAAACTGGCCTTTCGGGAAGGACGAGTCTGAGTCATAGAATTATCTTGCAAAATCGTACCAGTCTCAAGAATATAGTGCTGGTATAACAGGCGATGGAACCGTCATGGCACAACTGCCTTTATTAATAGACGTAGTCTTATAAGCAGGTTGGAACTGCGGACATATCCCGAGTTCACAATGATACATTAGCGAAAGAACGGAAGCGGAAACTAGCCCAAAGCCACAAGCGCGACTTGGGAACTAGGCCGAAACCCTAAAACTCCTCGAAGCCAGCCTGCTCCAGGAAGAACTCCTCATCGGTTGGATCCATCTCTTCTTCCAGCACTGAGGAGGATAGATATATAAAGCAAGGGTGAGTACTAGCGTACTCAACAAGTCATGGGAACTTAAGTGGTTAATGCAAGCTTCAAAGAGTGGCCGATTGTTTTGTCATTTGATTTTATTTAGAATTCGTTTGAATATTCTAAGTGTGTGCTTCTTGACAACCTGAGCGAGGTGTAGCCTCTGTCACACCTTGAGTTTTCCCTTAAATAGAGCCACACAAAATATATTAAAGAAAAGTCTCAAGAAATTATTTAAAAAGGTCTTGTGAATTAATTAAATTAGAGAAATACAAAATAATAAATTATCATGGCTGGGAGTATTTTTCCTATATTCCTCTTGCCAAAACACACTAACATGATTTTTATTGAAATTTTTAGAGCACTGGAAGTAATTTTAATAAATTAAAACACATTATCGGAATTAAATCCCTCTTGGAAATCCTTTTTCCTTTCTTTTCTTTCTTTTTCTCTTTTCTTTTCCTTTTCTTCCCACCGAGCCGCCGACCCAGCACTGCTCCTCGGCCTGCCGTGGCCTGCACCACGCGAGTGCCTCCCCATGGGTCCCACCTATCAGGTGCTCTCCCCACGCCTCCTCTCTCCTTCGGTCACTGCCAGCAGGGGCCCATCCGCCAGCGTCCGCTTGCCCCGCCTCCTCGCTCTCCCGCTAACGTATGGGACCGAGGCCCACACTCAGACCCATCGTCTACCTTTGTCCGGATCGGGTGGAGGGGAAAATTTTCCCCCGCCGTCCGATCTCCACCTCCGCCCGCCTCCTCGCGCGCCCGCCCCTTATTCAAACGGCGCGGACCGAGTCCCCGCGCCACTCCCTCACATTCCTCGCGTCTCCCGGCCACAACCCCAGGTGAATTTTGCCCTATCCTGCCATGGCCCCCCTATCTCGCGAAATTCGGCCACCACGGCCACGATCTCCCACTCCCGTGCTCATTTAAACCTCCGCCGTGCTCCCCTGCTTCTTCTCCCCCATTTGCTGAAGCTCCTAGCCCTCTCTAGCCTCCCCGCACCATGTTTTTGAACAGCTGCCGTGCTCCGCCATCTCTAGCCGAGCGCCACCACCGTTGTAGCCACCACCGCCCTCGGCCTTCGCCGTCACCGCCTGCGCCGCACTCTGAGGCGCCCAGGCCCCCACCTCCGCGCGCTTCAACTCTGCCAGAACCCCTTCGCCATCGACATTCTCCTTTGGTAAGCCCTCCGCCGGCCTTGGGCCGCGCCTCCCCATCGATTTGCTTGGCCATTTCGGTCCTAATCCCCTCCTACGTCTCTGCCAGGACGCCTTTGACCTCGTCCACACCTCTGTCGCCCCTCCACGCCATTAGGACGCCATCGCCCGCCAATCCTTCCCGAGCTTTGCCACCGCCCTTCTCCTCGATTAGCCGCCGTTCGTGCCGTCCCGTCGTCGTCGCTCCTCGATGAGCTCCCTTTCCGCTGTCCATTATCACCTCCGCCGCTCACCGCCGCTCCCAGGAGGCCGGATGCGTCACCAGCGGCGACCATCGGGCCGCTGCCCTGCCGTGGCATGGCCGCCCCGGTGGGGCGAAGCCCCGTTTATCCTGGGTCAGCTGATCTGCCACGGCAGATCGGGGCCATTCCCGCTCGTCCGTGTCGTGCCCGCACGCGGTGGACCGCTGATTCCACTCTCGTGCGTTGTCCTCCTCGCCGCCATTGACCTGTGGCCCCGCTTTGTCGGCGCTGGTCCCCGCGTCCGCTGACACAATCCGTTTAATTTGCACAATAAATCGAAGTAATTAGTTTTGCATACAAAATCACAATAAAACTTCAAAAATCCATAACTAATTCATACGAGGCTCTGATTAATTCCATTCTCAAATTTCATTAATCTAGAAAAAATGCCAAGAATCCATTAAAAATACTTTTAACCTCTGTTTTAGTGCTATCATGTATTGTTTTTAATTGTTTGTGCATTGTCTGATATAGAATCCGACGTAGTCGACCCTCCCGTTTATTACGAAGTCAGGTGTAGAGTCACTGAGCTGGAGCAAGGCAAGTCGCTATCATTTTCTCGATCAATCATTGTCCCATTATTTCTTCTAAATATTTGTTTTAAATTAATAATTCATGCATATTTCATGTGGGAGGTTGACCTATATGGATCAATTTAATTGCCTATGATTTAATTCCTTCCTGTATACCTTTGTAGCTGCGGTAATAATATGACCTAGAGGCTATGGTTAGGATGCTTAGCCATGCTTAGAAACCATTGGCTCACATGGGATTGAAATACTCTATTTATATTTATTATTCGACCTCTATTTCGCGGCGAAAATGGAAAACTTTGGACATGCTAATCTTAAAAGTACTAAAATTTGACCTAAATGGTGGGCTGTGCGTGCATGGTTGTGCTGGTCGCACCATGCCGCAGTTAAAGAACCCGGTTCACAGAAAACCCCTTGGGCAATTAATCGTACATACCATAAGCACATGCGGCAACGACTGGGCTTTGTAGCGTATCTTCTCCCTCTCCTGGCACTGTTGGTGCAGAATGGGCATGATGGAGTTGGGTCGCTCAGGGTCGGTTGATCGGCTTCTGGATCCATGGTACGGCAAAGGCGGCGGGTAGCCTAGCCGATATGGTGTGCGCCCGTCGCACAGGTGGCAACTCAACATGGTTGTGGATGGTGTAGCGGAGAGGTTGCCGTGAACGGTCCTGTCACAGCCTCTCACGGGGTGTCGTGGGTAACACACCGGCCACCACAGAACATGTGTGGGGCTATGTCTTGGGCTACAGTTTATGTAACCTCTGGCCAGAGTTAAAAATCTTATTCGAGATAACCGCGCCCGTGGTCATGCATTTTGGTCAAAGAATCACCGTGAATTAGCCTCACCATAATAAATTGACCTAAAATGTTGCTATTAGGATAGGATGGATGGTTGGGCCTTGGTTAACGTGGTGTAACGTTGATCAATGGAGGATTATATTATTCAAAATTAATCAACATTTTTACTGTTGCAACTACTATTGTTTGCAATTGCTCTTACGCAAATAAAACCCCTAGCTATCTTTATCTCCGCGTGCATTGTGCCATATTTGCGGCGGTGTGACTTGTTGAAAGTACTGTGGGCTGTACTCAGTCTTGCTCCTTTTCCCCCCTCTCAGTGGTAGAGTACTAGTCCGACGAGGATCATCAGGAGGACTAGGCTGGCATTCGCCGTCAAGACGCCTGTGGAATGGAAGCCTCCGCTTGGCTAGCTGATATATAAGCTTTATTTGATCTTTACCGCTGCATTTATATAAGACAATTTATCTTGTTGCTAAGACAAACCTCATTTCGGCGAAACAAGGAAACTGGGCGTCACCACATTCTCCGGGGACGCGTGGATCTTCGGCCACGTCAGCCCTCCGGTGGCCCACATTCTGCACAAATACTAGCGGCGCACGTCGTTCTCCCGCCTGAGTGCCTAGGCCCCTGAGCGCGCCGGGCGCCCGTTGCACCTTCCCCGGCGAGTCGCGACGATCGCTCCAATCCACCCCGGGCCCCCCGTAGACACCCCAGGGACATTCTCGGAACCATGGGGTCCCGATCACCCGTCCGGGAGCCAGTCCTCGATCCCGGGATCTCTCTCTCT
>RYFJ01001524.1:0-42760 GCA_003991445.1 Oryza meyeriana var. granulata
CTTATGCACGCTTGAGCAACATGAGTTTTATAATCATAAGTCTATTTGTCAAGGGTTCTATAGTGCCATACGTGGTTCAATAAAACAACCGTCGCAAAAGCCTCACAAGGCTAAGGAGTGCGAGGAATTTGGCACACCATAGAACATTGTTCATGCTACGATTTTGCGAGGATGAACGGGCGTGCTGGATCCAAAGGGGCAAGAAATATATTCATGACAGGCTATAGATGATTGTACTTAGATTTCCTGCTATGGTACTATTGAAAACAATAGGTAAGCTTTGCATTACTTTTAAGATCTATAAAGTTAAGTAGAAAACCTAAGCTTAAAAGAAAAATCAACGTGTTAAAGTCGGATGTGGTAGAGAGTATTTTTACATGAGTTTACTTGAGTATTCTATGAGAACTTGGGTATTATTCAGAGAGGACGCTCCTATTCACCTCAGTCAAACGGTGTTGCAAGAAAGAAGAACTGCACTCTATTGATTGGTTATACGCATGTTAGACACCACGGGACTTTCAAGTCGATTGGTGGGGTGAGAGCTAGATTTGATGTGTGTCATGTCTGAATAGAGTTACTACAAAGAAATAAGGAAGTAACACCATTCGAGGAATGGGGAAAAAAAAGGCTGCTCTCTCGATACTTCGCGCATATTGGGGATTTTGGCCAAAGTAAATGTGTCCAATAATCAAAAAGAAATTTGGACCCAAAACCGTTGATTGTTGCTTTGATGAAAGGAGGGCCCTAATGGTGTGCGTTTTGAAGAACTACTTAGCTCCTCCTATGCTGCAGTTAGCCATTCCGGTTTAGGAGAGCTTGTGCGTCAAGAAGTCTCTATGGATGACAAATCCGAAGCTGCGTCCGTCTGAGAACGCTGCCGGTTATTAGGCGAGCGATTCAAGTTTTTTTGGGGAGGCTCGCACGACTGCTCGCTACGTCTACTCTCTGCAACGTTCTAGTTCCTCTTGCTACACCTAAACGTCTAGTTCGTACTACTTCCTCTGCTCTCATGTGAGGATCAGGTCAAGACAGGACACCTGACACCAATACTACACCAACACTATTCCTATAGTTCAGTGTCTGACACTGAATTGGCTCTAGGTACAATTTGTGCTCATTTCTCGGTTCTTTTTTGTGTAAATATGTTGTTAGATGCATTTTTTAAGCATATACAACTGTTTACACAAATAAATGGACTTCCAACACCTCACGCACCACCTTTTTCATAATATTTCTAATGAATTTCTGGATTAAAATATGCCAAAATTTGACTATTATTTCCAGCAATCTCTAGACTATTTTCCTGCCTATTCCATTTCAATCCTCACATGCCTTTTCCTGCCTACTCTTTTAAAAGCATCAGAAATCATATTTCCAACAGCATAAACATCTCCTGCACTAACTGCAGCCACATGTGCAATTTCATGGTCTTCTATCTAGAAAGAAAAAAACATATTAGGCATGCTAAGATATTTTAGAAAAAAAAGAATGTCAAGTAAAATACAGAAACACCTGAAGATAAACTGGTGAGGAAGAAGCATACCTCCTGGGACATCAATCTGAGTTCAGACACCAAAGCAGAAGCAGTCTTCTCAATGCCCCATGCAATCTGGACAGGATTAATTCCGGCAGCAAGCACCCTAATTCATGAACATGATCCTAAGATGCAGCGTTCAAGATTCAGAATTCTAGTATCAACAAATCCATCATTCCAGCTAGTTTCCTGTTATCACAAATTATAGGCACGGACAAGGAGGGTAAGGAGCACGCAAACACCACTTTCATTCCTTCAGCAATCAGCCTTGAGCAAGGATTATGGAATGGTACAACCATCGCCAGCGATTATCTCGTTCGTGTGGCACAGCCTGTCTGACCAGTTCACTCCAAGGAATCAGTCATGACAATTAGTGTGACAATGGCGATGGTCATATGCAAAGCAAGAAATCAAGCTCTCAGACAGTAGTGTTATCATAACAATGTCATGTATGGATTTTTTTATTTGAAGTAAGGATCCTACACTTTTGCCAATGATGAACATTGCAAAGCATCTAATTTTCACAAAACTGAAACCAGACTGCAACATGTACAGATCATGGCCAGCAGTCAGTCACCCAGATGAACATTGCCATGTATGCATGCACCAATTCAAGACTCAATTCTACCCTGGAAGTGATAGGACAATAGAGCATTGCTTAGGCGAATGCACACTCCTTGAGGACCGTCTCCCATCGTTGACGATCTTGAGAGGGCCGTACTTTGTTGCTCACACACGTTCCTCCCTTGGGTCCAGCGTCACCCGACCAGCCGCGCCACCAGGTCCACCCGGCCTGCACAGGAGATCCGGTACAACAACCTCTTGTGGCGGAGGCACCAGGTTGAGATGTGGCGCTGATGGCTGTTGTAATTCTGCTTGTAACCTGGAGCTTCTTGTGCGAAGTCGCGGTGAAGTGCAGGTCCATGTACATCCGGCATGGGCGCGGCTTCACTTGGGGGAAAGGGGAGTGTGGGAGGTTTGGGGGAGAGCGGAGGCGGGGCGCCATCCTCGACATCATCCCGCTGGCAGCAGATCGAGAAGAGGAAATCTTCTAATAGTTAAGCATCAAGTTAGAACGCTGTAACATACTGAATAACCCTCCAATCGATAATGGGTTGTGTTTTGATTATCACGTTGTTTATCTTCTAGAGCAGTATTGATGTAAACACAGGGAGGACGCGGCGTAGGGGAGCCGGCGTCGCAGGGGGCAAGGCGGGGAGGAGTCGGGCGCAGGGGAGCAGGCGGCGTAGGGCGAGCGGTTGTCGGCGAGCCAACGGGGCAGGGAGGGGCAGGCGGCGGTGTCAGCGACCGGCGGGGCAGGGGAGAGCCGGCGGCACAGGATCCGGCGTCGCAGGGGCAGGGCGGGGAGGAGTCGGCGCAGGGGGGCAGTTGTCGGCAAGCCGGGGAAAGGAGGGCAGGGCGTGGCGTTATCGGCGACCGCGGGGCAGGCGGGGCGGTTTTCGCACTCGGGCAGGGAGGAGTCGACCGGCAGGGGATCGGTGTCATAGGGCAGGGCGGGAGAGTGGCGCAGGGGAGCCGGCCCAGGGCGGACGTTGTCGGCGAGCCGCGGGGCAGGGAGGACCGCGGCGCAGGATCCGGCGTCGCAGGGGGCAGGCGGGGAGGAGTCGGGCGCAGGAGCCAGCGGCATAGGACGGGCGACGGCGGCGGAGGGGAGAGACGGGCGCAGGCGGCGCGCTGGCGCAGGAGAGACAGGGAGGAGTCGGGCGCAGGGTGTATTCTTTTTTTTCCCTTTCACGGTTTCTTGCGGGTGCGGGCGATGGATGGAAGGATCCCAGGATTACGGGATTGGAGCTGGTACATTTTATACTATTATACATTACGAGTGTATCCGGATTTTACGTCGAAAAGATCGAGCACTCCGTATCAACTGGCTTGATAAGATTTGATCAGATTGATGTAGGAAGGAAAGGTGTTGATGTAAGAAGGAAAGGTTGTGGTGTATGCTTCACGGCAATTACAGCCACATGAGAACAACTATTCTACACATGACTTGAAATTAGCGGCGGTAGTCCATGCTTTGAAGATTTGACGGCATTACCTCATCTGTAACGCAATGCGGTCTATACGGATCATAAGAGTCTAAAATATATCTTCACCTAACCGAATCTAAACCTACGGCAACAGAGATGGTTAGAGTTGATCAAGGACTACGATATCAGGATCCACTATCATCTAGGGAAAACTAATTGAAGCCGATGCCCTTAGCAGGAAGAGCTACTGTAATGCCTCAGGATGCTAGCCGTTACCTCTCAAGTTATGTGAAGAGTTTGAGCGTCTAAACCTGGGAGTAGTTGCTAAAGAGTATGTAGCAGCTTTGGAGGCATAGCTTACTCTAGTGGATCAGGTCAGAAAAGCTCAAATCGATGACCCCAACATCCTAGAGATCAAGAAGAATATGAGGAAAGATAAGGCTAGTGGGTATCTAGAAGATGAACAAGGTACTGTGTGGTTCGGAGAATGAATCTACATGCCAGACAACAAGGGGTTGAAGGAACTCATCATGGAAGAAGCCCATAGTACCCAACATTCCATTCATTCTAGCAGCTAATGATGTACCAAGACCTCAAGGAAAAGTTTTGGTGGGATAACATACGAAGGAAGATAGCCAAGTACGTCATTGTTTGTGATGTATGCCAGCTGGTGAAGGCAGAACATCAAAAGCTCGCTGGACTATTGCAAGGTCCCTAAATGGAAGTGGGAAGAAGTTGGAATGGACTTCATCACTGGACTGCCTAGAACTTCGGTAGGATATGATTCCATTTGGGTAGTGGTCGATCGACTCACCAAGGTAGCCCATTTTATACCGGTCAAGATGACTTACACCAGTAGTAAGTTGGTAGAACTTTACATGGCTCGAATTGTGTGCGTACATAGAGACTATGCAAGATAGTGTCAGATAGAAGAAGCCAGTTCACCTTTAAGTTCTGGCAGAGGCTTCAGGAAGAATAGGCACCTGGTTAAACTTTAGTACTACCTATCACCCTCAAACTGATGGCTAGACTGAACGGGTTAACCATATCCTTGAGGATATCTTGAGAGCTTGTGCCATAAACTTCGGTGGAAGTTGGGACAAGAGCTTACCATATATAAACTTTTTCTACAATAACAGTTACCAGGCAAGCCTTCAGATGGCCCCTTTCGAGGCATTGTATAGAAGAAAGTGTTGTACCCCGCTCCTTTGGGATCAAACAGGAGAACGACAAGTATATGGGACGAACATTCTAAGAGAAGCCGAAGAAAAAGTAAAGATTACACAGGAACGGCTACGAGTGGCTCAATCCCGATAGAAGAGTTATGCAGATAACCACAGGAGGGATCTAAGTTTTGAGGAAGGTGACTACGTCTATCTTCGAGTTACACCACTCCGTGGAGTTCTGTCACACCCTAAAAATCACCCTAATTAAAAATTATTATAGGTAAATTGAAATACAAGAAATCACTACAAGAGTTTGTGAAAGTGTTTGAATAAAATGCTAAATTTCCAACATTAAAAATAGTCGAGTTAAAAATTTAATTAATACTTGGTATGCTTTTGTATTCTATGGGGTTGGTTGGAATATTTTAAGCATTCAAGTTTTTGTAATAATGGATTTTCTTTTATTTCTGTGAGGACACCCCGAGACTTGTACCGTGATTTTTAACTCGCCACGTCAACGCTAACTATTGGAGTGATGGGGTCTCAAATAAAACCCAAATAAATACTGTAACCACCTCACCTTAAAGCAGACTTGATGTCGCGAACCACAAATACATTACAAACTCAATGCGTCGAACTCAAAATAAATGAGATACTCAACAGAATAGCCTCCACCAGTCCTCCCCGAGATATGCCTGTCAAACCACACGATGGTGGCGACCAAGAGACTATATATCACAGAGGACTCGATCTACATCAGCTATTAAGCAAATATTTCAATTATTTCAAGCCCATACTTATGTTCGACTAGCTCCTAGGAAATGAACTAATCTCACACATTCATCTCAAGCAATGATATACAACAATAGGGTATACAAGTAAATAAACTAAATTTACAGCTAAGAATTTGCATAGGCCAACCGGCAAAAAAATATGCTTCAACGGAAGCTTGTCTACCTATACCACAGGCAACCGACTAGGGGTAGACCCCTTAAAAGAACCAACTTGACAAAGCAACGAATCCCGTAGCACTCAACCTATAACAAAATCAAGTAACAATAATACAAGTAAGAGTTAGTACATTACCAAAATAATGTATTGGCAAGGATAATCCTATATCACTACATGCACGTTCTAAGTCAAGGAAAGGCTATTGGTAGTCTCATCTTTGCATAAAGCCAATTTTTGTTCACAAGCATTTGCAACGATATTTAGTAAAACAATAAAACATGTATAGTATTTAAAGAAAGTGATCAGCATAATATAAGTGTCATACTTGTTACCCTCCTTGGCAACAAGTTATCATAATCATCAAAATCACCAATCTATATCCCAATTTCATAAACACATTTGTAAAGCACAAAACTATACTCATGGCACATCACTATGTCACTCATGACCGCGAGCACGGCTAATCGATTAGTTTTGATTATAGAATTTGTATAGCTTTACCCACATAATAAACACTCTAGTTTGTCTTGTGCCGCGCGAAGCACTACCACGCTCTACACGTTGAGTGCGATCTAGAGGTCACAACGAAGCTGTTAGATTGTTTATTTATCTAACCTTGCATGAGCACGATGAGCATGAATCCACACTAAGTCTAGATCCTTAATATCATTACAGTGGTTAGCCAAATACTGTTACGCCAGAAAGAATCAACCCACGTGGCACTTATCGTTGTATTGGACATACTCAAACCCCCATGCTGTAAGTAGAGAAATAACCCACTCACAGAACACACACATTGGGACGATTCCGGTCCCGTAAAATGAACACATGCACATGGGTAGCTTCTATAAACCATCGCCAAGAGTAGTTTATACTACAACCGCCTCCCGAATGCAAGGTTAGACAGATATACAACTTAATAGGCTAAAGCCATCCCATACTAGCACATGTGGTTGCACGGTAAACAATAGAGGGTGACATAGAGTTCGGTCCTTAATCGACTTAGGTGAATATCGACGTGCAACTACAATCGTATGCACGACACCTGCCGTCCATGTATAAAATCACATTTTCCATCATTTTAGTTCACAAGTAAACAGAGAAGTCACCTCTGTTCAGGAGTTATGAAATTCCCAAAATCTCATTTATAAAGTGATCACAATCTGTTTTAGCATAACTCTAAGCCTGGCTAAGCAACTTGTATTTATATAAGCATGTATAATCCCAATTGAGCACAAGTAAAATGCTCTAACAAATTTTAAGGTTACAATCAGCAAGGATTACCAGTTTTCAAGGTTGATTATGCAATAATTAGGTGATAACTACCAATTCTCACAATAATTAGGTGATACCGATAGTTACAATTACGTATGCAGTTTTGCAAACAACACATTTCATTCAGCAAAACATAGGATTCAATTTATTCAAAGGGGGAGAAGGCTTCGACTCTGAATACGGTGGCGAAACCGCTCGTGGTGGAGGCCGAAGCGCTCGTTCGCGTCTTCCAGTTGGCGTTGCTCGTCTTCCTCTCGTTCGCGGTACCAAGTGTTGATGTCGTGCTGAAGGACACGCCGTGGTTGCCCTCGGAGCCGCCAGTCGTTGTTGGGGTTGCCGAGTGATGTTTGGCGCGACTCCGTGTGCAGCCGACTAGAGCCGGCCACTCGGCGTCGCTTTGAGGTGGACGAGACTGCCGTTGGGGATGCCGACCGGTTGGTCGGTATTGAGGGTATCGCCCGACTGTTGGTGCTGCTGACATGCAGCAGCTATAAGCATGGCTTTTATGCTTGTGATCGTCGGGGTGGCCTAGTGATCAGGCCCAAACTGGAGTGTGTCTAGCAGAGTTGCAGCGGCCACGATGTTCTGTTGGGGAGTAACAAAGACGTCATGGTCGCCGACTCGGGTTTGGAGGATTTGCTGCTGAGCGGTTTGCCCAGCCCTGCGTAGATCGTTGTTGCGGGCGTGCAGGCATCTTGCTTCTTCCTCCTGTTGTTCTCGCAGTTGACAGGCCTCCTCCTCTTGTTGCTCGTGTAGTTGGCGTGATTCCTGGGTAGGAGTAGAGCCTTTGGATGCCATGAAGATTTCTTGTGGTGGAGAGAAGCTTGCCGAGCTGCTGTCCAACTTAGAGTCGGAGTCCGACTGAGAGTCGAAGTCGGAATAATTGATGGGGGTAATTATAACTCCGACCTCCCTAGATCCGATCTCGAGCGGCTCTGGGCCGTATCTGAGTCGAACTCCAGAGGATCGGGTTTGCCGCGTTGGATGTTGTTCGAAGATATCCGCGGCGTTGCCAAGTCCGAACGGGAGATTGACGATCTCCTCCTTCCTTAGCCCAATCTCGGCCGGCTCAAGACCGAGTCCGAGTCGAACACCGAAAGGAAGAGTTGTCCCAAGGCCCAAGCAAGTGGAAGATTGCCGCAGCAAGTCGATGATGGTTGCTGCAGCATCGTGTGGACCGACTGGTACGGAGTTAGCCGGTTCCCTGGCAGATCGGACCGTGTCCGAGTCGGCCAAGGTAAGGTTGCCGATCTGGTCGGCGACGAAGTCGAGGCTTCCGAACGATATTGTATCTCTGGGGAATTTGCCGCCGTCGACTCCGGTTGCTGGATCCATCGAGCTTGTAGATGTAGATCTCGCCGAAGCCCCTACCTGGTGCGCCAACTGTCGATGTTTTACACCAGCAATATGAATATGGGACTACTCGGTGGATTGTAAAGGAACACAAAGAGATTTTATACTGGTTCAGGCCCTCGATGTGAGGTAAAACCCTACGTCTAGTTGTGGTGTTATTCCTTTGAGGATTTGTGGTGATCGATGATCTCCTGCCCTCATGGAGTGCCCTGCCTCCCCTTATATACTGGGGGACAGGGGTACAAAGTAGGAGTCCCAGCTGGATACGGCCAAGGGATTTCTGTAACACCCTGCCCTCCAGAACCGCACAGCCCAGCCCAACCGACGGGCGGGCCCACTTACACATAGCACCCCACTTACACTTTCGTCCTCGCTTCGTGTAAAAGGGTTAACCAGGAAGTACTATGGTTGGAGGGACAAGGCCTTATAAGTTGGTTCAACCCTTGCTCAACTAGCAAGGTGGTACTAATCATGTGCACACCGCACTCATGGGCCATATGGGCCATATCCTAATTGGGCCAGGATGTCACACACACCCCCCCTCAAAGGACCTGGCGTCCCCGCCAGTCCAACTTACCCGCATAGCCACACAGGCATATAGGCAAATGTCCAGGAACGCGCCCCCTCTTAGCGCACGTCCGTACGTCCAGTGCCGACGCCATATGCCATGCCATGTGCCTCACACCGAGCCCACATGCGCCATGCGCCATATGCCCGCACACTGACCTGTACGCGCAACCGCAAGGGTCGGCTCTGATACCATTTGTAACACCCTGCCCTCTAGAACCACACAGCCCAGCCCAACCGACGGGCGGGCCCACTTACACATAGCACCCCACTTACACTTTCGTCCTCGCTTCGTGTAAAAGGGTTAACCAGGAAGTACTATGGTTGGAGGGACAAGGCCTTATAAGTTGGTTCAACCCTTGCTCAACTAGCAAGGTGGTACTAATCATGTGCACACCGCACTCATGGGCCATATGGGCCATATCCTAATTGGGCCAGGATGTCACAATTTCCTTCTTAGAGATAGAATCCTATCTGACTAAGACTGTACGTTCCTTACTGTACAAGGCAAAGTCTACCGGCGCTAGCGGCCCTGTTGTCGAGACTGCCTCAGTCTCTACGGCTGGGACGGTCACCGGCTCGGCGGATGAGCTCGCTGGGGTTGGCTCGGTTGGGGCTGGCTCGACAATGGGGGTAGCCGGTGTGGTCTCCTTGAGATCAATATTAGCTCGATTCCTGCATGATGAGTCGAATGTCAAGACATTATTATATTGAACAAGATTTTCAAAAGATCCACAAGTTACTTACCTCTTGGAGATTTTGTACTTCCATCCAGGAGTTCTAGCTGTCGGCAGTGGAGGGCTGCCGTCTATCGGGCTGGATGGCGCGGCAATCGGCCGTGGCATCCTTATCCTAGTCGGCCCAGTTTCTGGTGCGGCCGGCTAGGGCACTGGGATCCTCGGTGGCGCCGCCTTATGGCTCGATGATGATCTTGTACTCGGTGGTACAGCCCTTGGGCTCGATGTTGCTAAGCCTGATGGCGCCGGTCTCGATCTTGGACTCGGCAGCCTGGGAGCTGCGCTGGCGGTGTCTTTAATCTTTAGGCTCTCGGCTGTAGCACTCGGCCTGCTAATCTTCTTCTTTCCCGAGTCTTTGACAGGCTTCTTCCCCGCTCTCTTGGAGTCGGGCTGGGTAGCAGAAGGACTCAATGGCCTTTTCTTCGACTTCACGGCCGACAAAGTTTGGGAGTCTTCATCAAACTCCTTACAAGACTGCAAATGGTTTAACAACATACATCACACATTGCAGAGCTATCCTGGATACACATCTACAAGCATTCATCATAGATGGACAGTAAATTAACATCAGCAAGAGTTACCTTTGGATGAGGCTGTTTTTGGCTGTAAGCCACAATGGAGCACTCTACATCTTCAGTTTCAACCACTCCACTGGAGAAATAATTGAGAAAGATGTCGGTCACTTTGTGCTTGTCAGTCAGATCTCGGTACTCTTGGCTGGGATCATCTTTCCCCTGGTAGTCCTAGCCGAAGTGCTCTCAACTTCAATGGCCGGATACGCCTGGTTAGGAAGCGTCTGGCCACCTAGGGACCGGTTAGTCCGGAGCCCTTCAGCTTGTCAACTTTGTCCATCAGTAAATACATTTGCCCCATCTCCTCAAAGCTGGGCACAGAAGTCCAGTTGGGCGAGATCACCAGAGGCAAACCAGTAAATGGGGGCAGAGAGGGTTCCAAATCAGAACAGTAGAACCACTCCTTATGCCAGCCTTTGAGGGAAGTTTTCAGAGGAAGATGAAGATATATCTTTTTCATTTCACTCCTTAGCTAGAGGCCGGCTCCCCCTATCACCTAGACCTTGTTCTTGGAGGGCTAGGGTTTGATATAGAACAGATATCGGAACAGAATGAAATGGGGTTCCACACCTAGAAAACATTCACAAAGAGTTACAAATATAGAGATTTGCAGGATGGAGTTGGGGTTTAGATTTACCAACTCCAGCCCATAGAAAGTAAGAAGTTGGCGCAAAAAGTCCAAAGAAGGAAGAGAAAGACCTCGGTCAATGTGATGAGGACATCACTAGTTTGGATATGACCATAGCTACCTTATGTACTCATCAACCAAATGTGCATGCTTTCTACGTAAGATTTACGTGTTATATATTTGAACAGGCATTACTGCACCATGAGTTTTGTGTGTTCTCGTTTACAGAGATACTTGCTTGGGTGAAGGGAAAGAGACCGAGCGTAAGGAATGCATGGATGATCAAAGAAGTTGATTGGGGACCAAACCAAGACCTTACCCAAGTCTACTACTACATCACCACGTCACTTTTGGTCCATAGAAGGCAAGAGATGAAGTTCTGCACGTTTTGGATTCGGATTCAGGCCTCCTGACAGCATCAACTTCAAATGGACCTAGCTGCTGATCCAGAAGGACTCTCGGGGCCCATGAGTACTTTTTGGAAAGATTATGGAGTCTACTTTCAGATGGTTTTGGTCCCACATCAAAATTCCTCCTGAGCTGTCCAGAATCATCGAAACAAGACATATACCTCTTCTAGTCCGAATCTGTTTTGGGCCTTGAGCCTTGTAATTGTGTCATGGGCTAAGCCCAAAGGGTGTGTACTCCAGGGTTAACCCTAGGACGTCCCAACACATATATTCAGTAGCCGTCGTCGTTTAGAGTCGGGTTTTTCTTAGATTATTCTGCCATTGCAGTTTCACCGTCTAGATCGGTTTGTAAAACCTCAACTTCGTGTGCTAAATATTCATCTACAATTCATGTTGTGTTTTCTTTGTTCTTGCAAATTTCTTCGATTGTTTGCAGGAGCAAAACTTTCGTGGTTAGGTCGACTACGTGAGAGCGTGGCCAATAACAACAAGATGCGCGGGTGTAGCGAGTGCGAGGTGACGATCTACTAATCGGAAGCCTCAAAACGTGAACGTCCACACATTGCCAAATCGAACCTATCGGAAGATCAGGCACCCAGTCGCATCAAGTGGTATCAGAGCATCAGGTTGCCCGATAGGTATCATCTGTGTTTCCTTCTGTTAAGTTTTGTTTTCCCTTACCTAGAGTCCAGAAAACCCAAAAATTTATTATCACCATGTTCTTCGTAGTGTTAGGTTTATCCCTTGTCCAAACCCCTTTATGCCTTTGCAAAATTTATTTTAGTTTCGCTTTGTTGAGTCTATGTCCTAGGTAAAGTTAGTGGTCACCGGTTTAGAGTCGTGCTCGTGGTTCTATTTCTAGCTGTTGTGTTGCGCGAGAGCCTGCCTTGAGAGATTGAGTTCTACTCGGTTTTGGACTGCAAGCCGTCTTGAGCTATTAACCCGCTTTCGCAAGCCTTTTTAGATAGGTCGCAAGCCACCTTGTGTCAATCGCCCTGCATCGCTAGCCTCCTTGTTAGCCCCGCTTGACCTATTGGCACTTATACTCTAGCCGGAGCAACAGGGTTAAGCCGCGAAACCCTAGTTCGCGCTACCTGTCTTAAAACAGCCATAACTTTTGTATACGGACTCGGAATTGTGCAAACTTTATATCTGCGGACATCTATAGAAAATTTTACAGCCATAACTTCGTCGAGTTCGGCTGATCTAAAATCTTGAAATTTGGCCTGCAAGACTGAGTTTTCAAGCTCTGAAGTTCCTGCACGCTTTTCACAGCGCCTCTGCGTGTTTTTCCAGGGTCACTCCGTGCATTATATCAAGCTCCCAATTTTTGTGGTTACTTCTTGTGTACTAGATGTACTCCTAGAAGAAAAAAAGAAAAAAAGAGAAGAGAAAAAAAAGAGAAAAAAGAAAAAGAAAAGGATAGAGAACTGTTTTCAGTGACCAGTCTTGCTGAGCTGATCTTTCAAAATCGTCGAGAGACTTGGTGAGAGAGAGTTGTCCTAAGTCTTTTGTTTCTTACTCTTGCTTGTTAGGCTGGTTCTAGGAAGATGTCTCGGCTAGCGACTGCTACAAGTATTTGGAACACTTATTTAGCTTTGCTATTCTGTTATTGAATTTTGCTAACCCTTGCTACAATACACTGCCTTCTGAGATCCATACACTTTTGGTCGGTACAGGTTGATCCTCGCAATCGCACCCCTGCGTTGTCAAACATCCCACCTCTTCGAGTCGTACCGCCTACTTCAATTAGATTTTTGTAATAGCAAGGTAAGACACTTGAGAGTGTGTTCTAGTGCCTAGTAGTTGATAGGGATCATACTTTTGTGCTGTTTATTTCTTATTTTCTACTAACCATGGCAGGTGAGGTGAATGATTTCACTGATTGTGCTTCAAAAGAGGAGATCATTAAGCTAGATCAAAAGATTGAGGAAAATGTAGCTGCCGTGAATGCTATGCGGGAAGACCTCCAGGCTATAGTGGGGAGCATTACCACCCTCACTAATAGCATCGAGCAGCTGGCAGCAAACCTTTACCCAACACCACCACTTGTTGATGATGACGGAGGTAATGAAGAGGAGGAAGCCGACAATAGTGATGCACGCGCTGAACTTTGTGACGAGCGCCTATGACAATGGCTGCGATTCAACCGGCAAGGTATGGGAGGTAAGCACCACTAAGGGCGAGGTAATGATGATCCTTTTGCTAAAGTTAAATTTACCTTACCTTCCTTCTTTGGAAAATATGACCCTGAGGCTTATTTAGATTGGGAGATGACAGTAGAGCAGAAGTTTAATTCCCATCTAGTTCCTAAAATTCATATGGTTAGGCAAGCTACAAGTGAGTTCAAGGATTTTGCTAAAATTTGGTGGCAAGAATTAGGAATCTCAACTTACAACCTGATACATGGGATAGGTTAAAACAAGCCATGCGAAATAGATTTGTTCCTCTTTCCTATCAACGTGACTTGCGTAAGAAACTGCAACGTTTAGAACAAGGTACTATGTCTGTTCCGGAGTATTACGCTGAGCTTCAGAAGAGCACGATTTGTTGTGGGGTAGTAGAGGATACAGAGGATAAAATCTGTCGTTTTTATGGTGGTTTGAGGCGTGAAATTCAGGATATTGTTAATTATAAGGAATATAGTACTGTCAATCGTTTGTTCCAACTTTCTATGCTTGCAGAGAAAGAATTGCAGGGACGTCAACAGAGGAACCGGAGCAACTTTGGCGTTTCCTTCACGCCACGAACAATGACAACCGCAGGATTGACTAAGCCGTTTCCTTCTTCATGTAATTGTACAGCGCCACCACCAGCGAGCATGCGTTCTTCCCCTGCCGCCGCTGCTGCAGCAGCGCCGTCACCACCGCTGGCCTTAGGTAAAACTTCTATGCAGGTACCTGCCAAGAGTTCTTCATCTGTCGCATCCATGGGCCGCACTTCTGGACTTCAGTGCCACCGCTGCCATGGGATTGGACAGTTGCAGAGGAATTGTCCCAGCCAACGAGCATACATTGCCACAGAAGATGGAGGTTACATTAGCACTTCAGATGTGGAAGAAGACAATGATGATGTTACTGCCTTGGACAACACCCATGACAACGACAGTGAGGGTTAGGTTTTAGGTGGTGATGACACAGTGAACTATAGGAGCATTATTGTTCAGTGGGTTCTGAGAACACAGATGGAGCAAGCAGAGAAGCAACAATGCCATAATTTGTTTCAGATTGTCTTTGTCATTAACAATCGACATGCACGTGTTCTCGTTGATGGAGGAAGCTGTAACAATTTGGTGAGTTTTGATTTAGTCAAGAAGCTTGGCTTGACTGCACGACCAAATCCACATCCACACCATCTTCAGTGGATAAATGATTCTGGTAGGACCAACGTAACTCAAACAGTTAGAGTGCATTTTTCCATTGGTACATATGCTGATTTCGCTGATTGCGGTGTGGTACCTATGCAAGCTTGCTCTCTTCCTATTCTGAATTATTTCACGTGTGATAAAGAAGAGTTGTGCATTGCTTCACTTATATCCATGCCACAACTAGTGAATGAATATGTTAGTAATGTTGTTGAACCACCATGTGTCGATTTTAGACATGTTGTTCACATTGCTAGCGAGAATGAAGAGCTTAGATTGTTATCTTCTTTAAATACTTGGGCTATATTTAATTAGATGATCTTTGTCCACTCAATTGTTTAGAGAAGAAATTATTTGCTAGATCTGATTTGCCATATCCTTCTCATGTGATTTTTTATGTTATTGGCAATTATGATAATAAAGGGGAATATAATGTGCATAGAGTATATATTTGTTCGAATTTTAATATACCTCCTTTTCATAATGACTGTCCTGTCTAGAAGACCGCATGAG
The DNA here is from genome assembly GCA_003991445.1 of Oryza meyeriana var. granulata. Classification (NCBI taxonomy): domain Eukaryota; kingdom Viridiplantae; phylum Streptophyta; class Magnoliopsida; order Poales; family Poaceae; genus Oryza; species Oryza meyeriana. The sequence goes on from RYFJ01001524.1 coordinate 15,062, forward strand.
TATAAATAATTCTATATCTAGTTCCTCTAGTTTTTTAAATGAGTTGCAAGTTGGTTGGCAAGAAGGGGAGTGTTGTGAGCTGCATGACACTACAAAGTGTTCTCCGAGTTTAAAAATTTCAGAATCCAACCATATGCACAATGCTACCTCACCCTATGTTGTGAAAGATAAAGATATGTTCATTAGGCTTAATGACAAGGTGAAACCATGGACGGTTTCCAATCAAGAAGGAGAGGATGATGAGGACATCACTAGCTTGGATATGGCCATAGCTACCTTATGTAGTCATCAACCAAAGGTGCATGCTTTCTACGTAAGATTTACGTGTTATATATTTGAACAGGTGTTACTGCAACATGAGTTTTGTGTGTTCTCGTTTGCAGAGATACTTGCTTGGGTGAAGGGAAAGAGACCGAGCGTAAGGAACACATGGATGATCAAAAAAGTTGATTGGGGACCAAACCAAGACCTTACCCAAGTCTACTACTACATCACCACGTCACTTTTAGTCCATAGAAGGCAAGAGATGAAGTTCTGCACATTTTGGATTTGGATTCAGGCCTCTTGACAGTATCAACTTCAAACGGACCTAGCCGCTGATCCAGAAGGACTCTTGGGGCCCATGAGTACTTTTTGGAAAGCTTATGGAGTCTACTTTCAGATGGTTTTGGTCCCACATCAAAACTTCTCCTGAGCTATCTGGAATCATTGAAAAAAGACATGTACCTCTTTCAGTCCGAATCTGTTTTGGGCCTTGGGCCTTGTAATTGTATTGTGGGCTAAGCCCAAGGGGTGTGCTCTCTAGGGTTAACCCTAGGACGTCCCAACTCATATATATTCAGTAGCCGTCATTGTTTAGAGTTGGGTTTTGCTTAGATTATTCTGCCATTGCAGTTTCGCCGTCTAGATCGGTTTGTAGAACCCCAACTTCGTGTGCTTTCATCTGCAATTCAGGTTGTGTTTTCTTTATTCTTGTAAATTTCTTCGATTGTTTGCAGGAGCAAAACCTTCGTGGTTAGGTTGACTGCGTGAGAGCATGGCTGATAACGACAAGACACACGGGTGTAGCAAGTGCAAGGTGACGATCTACTAATCGGAAGCCTCAAAATGTGAATGTCTACACGTCGCCAAATTGAACCTATCGGAAGATCAGGCACCCAGTCGCATCACAAAGAAGAAGGCGAAGACAACAGTCTCACCAGATTGGGGCGCTGGGATCGATTCCCCCTCAGCCGGAAGCCAATGGATGACTTCGCGGCTCTGGAATCTCAGCTGCTTCTCCAAGAACTTCAGCTTAGTCGACCCGCAATCCGAAGTCGGCCAAGTCTTATCGGTCACCTCTGGGATTTCTGATGCTCTCAGCATGGCTTGAGGCAAGGAAATTTGGGGGAAATACTATTGGGGGCTTGGAATGGACGCGGAAGAATGGGATTGCCCGAGTTTCAAGGGGAAGGTGCTGGTAATGGCGAACCCTAGCAAGGCGGGAGGCGAAATTTCGGCGCGGAAGCTGGAAGACGAAACGTTGGTGGATTGGAGAAGATGAGGGAATCTTTTCTCTCTCTCTACGCCTTTATAGAGCCTGTACTGATAAGTGGGCTTGGGCTTGCAAATTCGGTACTGGGCCACCAAGATATGAGTTTCTACAGTAGCACGCTCAATGTGGGCCGCTCGCTGGCTGTTTTAAAATCATAGCACTGGTGCTCCCAACAGGAACCGATTGGGTAATCAGATATGCTTCATGAAGGCCTAATTGCTGAACACATGTGTTCGGGTATTTATATTATTCACCAGGTATTGAGGATATATCCTTATAAGGGTCATAAGCTGGTCTTCATTAAAATTGGGGATGCAGGTATTTCTCAAGTACACCTGACCACATATTGGATTAAAATTCATAAAGTGGTACTTGGCCTACATGCTGGGCCAACAATTGCCATGAGCAAATATTTTTCCAGCCGACATGACGCTGAAGAGTCTAACTTCCGAGTAGTATACTACTCGGGAAAGACTATAAATATTTTTCCACCTGACATGAAGCTGAAGAGTCTAATTTCCGAGTGACATACTACTCGAGGAAGACTATAAAATATTTCCGGCTGATATGATGCTGAAGAGTCTCATATACCAGTAGTATACTACTCGGGAAAGACTACAAGGTTAAAGATGTTTGATTTTATGGTTAATTGTTTCACAATTAAGCACAAAGTCAGGGGCTACACCTAATAGGTGCACCTATTCGGCGCACACTATTCATATTTCTACATGGAGCCCTTCATAGCCTTGCTGCCAGCTGACATGAAGCAGGACTCGGGAAGAAGAAGCACTCGAACAAAGAGTACTCGGAGCAATGCACTCGGGTAATCTTCATCGTGGAGGCCATGGAGCACTCGGCATCAGCTGTGACTCAACTATGAAGGTCTCAGGGGTTGCTGTGGAGGCCATGGGCCCTGGGTACCTTATGACAAGCATATGGGCCACTCGGACAGAGGATGGGCCTAGCCTTGTAATGAGAGATATGATAGAGCCCGGCAGACTTTGCTTTGTATGATAAGGAATATACAGTCTTAGTCGGGTGGGTTATATCTCTAAGAGGAGATCCCTTGGCCATCGTCCGGCTAGGACTCCTACTTTGTACCCCTGTCCCCCAGTATATAAGGGAAGGCAAGGCGCCCCCTGAGGGCAAGATACAGAGATTCATTAGAATCATACATCCTCAAAGGAATACATCACAACCGGACGTAGGGTATTACCTCACATCGAGGGCCTGAACTAGCATAAACTTCCCGTGTTCCTTTGTAGTCCACCAAGTTTCGATCCGACGAGTAGCCCTATATTCATATTGTCGATGTAAAACATCGACACCGCCTTCCGCAAGGGAGTCAAGGATGCCCCGTTCATCGCCAAGTTCACTCGGAAACCTCCCGCCTCTGTCAGGGCTCTCTTCAACATGGCAAACAAGTATGCTGACTCGGCCGAAGTGGTCGCCTAGGCCCTTGACGACAAGAAGGAGTCCCGGCAGAAGGACCAAAAAGCCAATGACGAGCCAGCGTAGAACAAATCCGGCAGCCGCAAGCAAAAATTGGAGAACATGGTGGCCAACATGGAGCATACTCGGTTGCGACCCCCAAGAAACAACGAATACCAAAAAGTGATGAACGGGCCTTGCCCCTTTCATCCCAAGGGAAAACACACGGCCAAGGATTGCTTCATGCTCAAGAGGTTCGCTTCCGAGCAGGCTTCGACATCTGGTACCGACAAGGACAAAGACAAGCCAGATTCAGGTGCAGTCAGCGATTATCAAGATCCCCAGGCTAAGCTCAACCATATCTTCGGAGGGCCATCTGCATACGAGTCCAAGTGGAAGCAGAAGCTAACAGCACGTGACATCAACTCGTAGCAGACGCCCCCCAATAATTGCGTTGGTCAGAGATGCCCATCACATTTGACTGCGTAGACACTCCAATCGGGTTACACACCTGGGACGCTATCCACTCGTCCTGGACCCGGTCGTCAAGAGCATCAAGTTGAAGAAGGTTCTCATAGATGGAGGCAGCGCTCTCAACATCCTGTTCGCCAAGACCCTGGATGAGATGAAAATTCCTGTTGATGTTTTACACCGGCAATATGAATATAGGGCTACTCGTCGGATCGAAACTCGGTGGACTGCAAAAGAACACAGGGAGTTTATGCTGGTTCAGGCCCTCGATATGAGGTAATACCCTATGTCCAGTTATGGTGTATTTCTTTGAGGAAGTATGATCGCTTCTATGAGCTTATGCCCTCAGGGGGCGTCCTGCCTCCCCTTATATACTGGGGGACAGGGGTACAAGGTAGGAGTCCTAGCTGAATTACGGCCAAGGGATCTCCTCTTAGAGATATAATTTACCCAACTAGGACTGTATATTCCTTATAGTGCAAGGCAAAGTCTGTCGGGTTCTATCATATCTCTAATTACAAGGCTAGATCCATCCTCTATCCAAGTGGCCCATATGCTTGTCATGAGGTACCCGGGGCCCATGGCCTCCACAGCAACCCCTGAGACCTTCATAGTTGAATCACAGCTGATGCCGAGTGCTCATCCTCCATGGTGAAGTTTGCCCGAGTGCATTGCTCCCGAGTACTCTTTGTCCGAGTGCTTCTTCTCCCGAGTCCTGCTTCATGTCAGCTGGCAGCGAGGCTATGAAGGGCTCCATGTAGAAGTATGAATAGTGCACACTGAATAGGCGCACCTATTAGGTGTAGCCCCCGACTTTGTGCTTAATTGTGAAAACAATTAAACATAAGGTCAAAGATCTTTAACCTTGTAGTCTTTCTCGAGTAGTATACTACTGGTATATGAGACTCTTTGGTATCATGTCAACCGGAAGTAATTTATAGTCTTTCCCGAGTAGCATGCCACTCGTATATGAGACTCTTCAGCTTCATGTCAGCTGGAAAAGGTGTTTATAGTCTTTCCCGAGTGGCGTCCCACTCGGAAGTTAGACTCTTTAGTGTCATGTCGGCTGGAAAAATATTTGCTCATGGCAAATGTTGGTTGAGCATGTAGGCTGAGTACCACTTTATGAAATTTAATTCATTATGTGGTCAGGTGTACTTGAGAGATACCTGCATCCCTATTTTTAATGAAGACCAGCTTGTGATCCTTATAAGGATATATCCTCAATACCTGGTGGATAATATAGATACCCAAACACGTGTATTCAGCAATTAGGCCTTCATGAAGCATATCTGATTTCCTCATCGGTTCCTTTTGGTAGCACCAGCACCGTGATTTTAACATAGCCAGCGAGCGGCCCACATTGAGCGTGCTACTGTAGAAACTCATATCTTGGTGGCCCAGTACCAACTTTGTAAGCCCAAGCCCATGAATCGGTACAGGCTCTATAAAAGGCGAGGAGAGAGAGAAAAGATTCCCTCATCTTCTCCAATCCTCCAATCGTTTCGTCTTCCAGCTTCAGCGCCAAAATTTCGCCTCCCTCCTCACTAGGGTTCGCCATTGCTCGCTCTTCCCCATTGAAACTCGGGCGATCCCGCTTCCCTTCGTCCATTCCAAGCCCCTAGTGACTTTTCCCCCAAATCTTTTTGCCCTTAACCATGCTGAGGGCTTCAGATTTCTTGGAGGTGTCGGATGAGGTCTGGCCGACTTCGGATTGCGGGCTGACTAAGCTGAAGCATCTGGAGAGGTTGTTGCAACTGCAGAGCCACGATGTCATCAATTGGCGTCTGGCTGAAGGTGAATCGGTTTTGGAACCCCAGGCTAGTGAGACTGTCGTTTTCGCCTCTTTTTTCGACCGGGGTCTTTCTCTTCCATCTTCCGACTTTCTCCGCCATCTTCTTGCCTTCTATGAACTTGAGCTGGTGAATCTGAATCCCAACTCAATCTTGCAAATTTCTATCTTTGTGACTCTGTGCGAGTGTTTCCTGGGTGTGGAACCCCATTTGAATCTATTTAGACATCTGTTCCACATCAAACCCCAACCCTCAAAGAGCAAGGTCCAGGTGATTGGGGGGGCCGGTATCTAGCTCAGGAGTGAGATGAAGAAGATTTATATCAATATTCCCTTGAAGTCTTCTCTCAAAGGCTGGCATAGGGAGTGTTTTACTATTCTGATCCTGAACCAAGCCCCCCTTTCAAGGGTTTGCCCCCGACGGTTGTGCCCAACTGGTCATCTTTGCCCAGCTTTGAAGAAATGGGCCAAGTTTATATTTTGATTGACAAGATTGACAAGCTGAAGAGCGTCAGGTTGACTGGTCCATGGGTGGCCAGACGTTTCTTGGCTCGGCGCCTCAGGCCGCTGAAGTCGAGGTGTCACTTCGGCTGGGACTACAAGGGCAGAGGTGATCCCAGCCGGGAGTATCCTGACCTGTTGGACAAGCACAAGGTGACCGACATCCTGCTGGATTAATTCACCAGCAGGGTGGTCGAAACTGATGACTTAGAGCGGTCTGTGGCGGCTTACAGCCTGAAGAGACCACGTCCAAAGGTAACTCTCTCTAATGTTAACTTGTTGTCCATCTGTGATGAATGCTTATAGATATATGCCTAGGATTGCTTTGCAATGTGTAACATATGTTGTTGAACTGCTTGCAGTCATGTGAGGAATTCGATGAGGACTCCCGAACTCTGTCGGCCATGAAGTCAAAGAAGAGGCCACTAAGTCCCTCTGCTGCCCAGCCCAACTCCAAGGGAGCGGGGAAGAAGCCTGTTGAACACCAGGGCAAAAAGAAAATCATCAGGCCGAGTGCCACAACTGGGAGTCTAAAGATCAAGGACACCGCCAGCACAGCTCCCAGGCCGCTGAGTCCCAGATCGGGACCAGCGCTGTCAGGCTCAGCAACATCGAGCCCAAGAAGAGCGCCGCTGAGTACAAGGTCGGGTCAAGTGTCGCTGGGCTCAGCAACATTGAGCCCAAGGATGGCACCGCCGAGTACCCTAGCGCCCTGACTAATCGCTCCAGGAGCTAGGCTGACCAGGACTAAAACGCCACTGCTGACTGCCGCGCCATCAAGCCTGATAGCTGGCAGTCCACCAATGCCAACTCCAGGAGCCCCCGGGTGGAGGTTCAAATTCTCCAAGAGGTATGTGACTTTGAGTCTTCTGGAAGTCTTGTTCAGCATTGTGGTGTGTTGATACTTAGCTCTTCGTGCAAGAAACGGGCCAATATTGATCTCAAGGAGACCACACTGGCTGCTCCTGTTTTTGAACCGGCCCCAACCGAACCAGCGCCAGCGAGCATATCTGCTGAGCCGGCAACCATCTCAATTACAGAAACTGAGGTCGTCTCGACTGCAGAGCCACCGACACTAGCCGACCAAGGGGCTAATATTGAAGATGTTGCTCTAGCCCCTGAGCATATCCCTGAAGTCCTAGCAGCTGCCGAGTCGGGGGCCAGGACCCCGTCGCCTTCCTTGTCGTCATCATCGTCTTTAGAAGGGCCGGACCTCCCCAGGCTTGAGGCTCCTCCCCGCAGATTCCCAAGGACATTCCACCAGGTAACCTCTGATGGAACTGCGAAGAGTTACGAGCATGATGAAGTGGCAGCGAAGAAAGAGCGTGAAGTCTTGCTTCGCGCCACAATCACCGCGTCCCGGGGGGGTCCAGGTATGATTTTTGCCATGCTGAGTTCTTGTCCATCTTCCTTGTATGGGTATTCTGATGCTTGACTCCGCTTTGCTCTGTTTTGCTCCAAGCAGAAGATTGTTGACCGCTCGGAGAGGATGAATGAGGTCCTGACCCAGCTTGCCCCTCAACTCCAACAATTGGGCCAGCTCCAGGCCTCGAAGGCCAATTTGGAGCGGTCTAGCCCGGAGAAGGAGACTTGGCTAAGGGGAGCGGTTGATAATCTTAGGGACAAGAATTGGGCCCTAGCTGACAAGATCAGAAGTAAGTCTCCTGTATTGGTCTTCCCGACTAAGTCTTGGGTGTATATCTCCAACTTTGTTCCTTCCCGACTGCCTAGTTGTGTCTTGACTATAATCTTGAGTGCTTGACTTCTTTGATATACAACCCTCGAAGCTGAGCTAAAGACCCAAACAGAGGGGGAAACCAGGCTGGAGGAGGCCGAGAAAGCCAAGGCCGAGCTTGAGACAGAGAAGGCCGACTTGGAGAGGGTCAACAGCAAGTTCGACAAAGAAAAGACTGAACTGGAGAAGGCCAAAGCCAAGGTGGAGGCTGACTACGAAAGTAAGCCTCCGCCCTGACAATGATCTTAACCAATCCATTAGGTACCTTGTCTGCAGTTTTGCCTAACAAGTTTACTTGTCGATGAACCTGGGCAGCTGCTAGAGCCAATGCCCAAATCCAGTTTCAAGCTTTTGCAGAGGAGATAAAAGTTGTCAAGGAGTCACGGGAGATCCTTGCCGAGTTCGTGAAAGGGCTCCTTGACGTAATAGACCCTCACTACATGGGAACCAGCTCCAACGCGGTCTCCCAGGTGCAGGCACGCCTTAAGGAAGCCCTGAGTATCCTGAAGAGGTACTCGGACGAGCGTGTTGTAGTCGGTGTGGCCCAAACCCTGGCGATGACCAAGTCAATCTACCCTAGGGCAAATCTTGAAGCCATCAGAGTGGGATTCATCGAGGAGACAACACCTAAGGAGGTGCTGGAGCTGATAACCCAGGCGAGGCCGACTGCAGAGGTGATCACCCAAGACCTGGGTATGTAAGAACAATCCATCATGCAGTCAGTGTATATAACTTTTTGTAAGGACATGTGTAAATATATGTGCAATGCCGCCAAGCTCTCAGTTTTTACTTAGTTGTCATTAGTTTTACCTGACTATATAGTCTACGCTGAGTTAGTCTATAGGAACTTAATAAAATCGTTCACCGCAGAAAGCTGTACTCGGGCAAACATAACAAAGTTGTTGCAAAACTTCATAACTTAAGTAAAACAAGCTCATATATTACTGACAAAGCACATAGAATACATGCAGCCCCCGACTCACTACTCAGTTGGAACAAGCGGTGTAGTAAGTTAGAGAAAAACTGTACACATGGGAAAGTATAAAACTCAGGTATAGAAAGGACGTAGCTGTTCTATATTCCAAGAGTTGCTGATGAGGGCACTGTCTTCAGTCGGTAGGCGCCTGGCCGTGTGACCTCGGCGATAATGAACGGCCCTTCCCATATTGGGGATAGTTTATGCCTGTCTTTGGTGGTTTGTATTTCTCAAGACGAGATCCCCAACCAAAAAGGCGCGGCCACGGACATTGCGATTGTGGTAACGACGCAGACCGTGAAGATACCTTGCCGACTGGATTATTGTGATGTCTCTCGCTTCTTCTAACTGATCTAGTTCGACCAATCGGGTATTATTGGATGTCTTCTGAGTAAGCCTGAACTCGTGGAGAGCCAAACTCTAACTCTGTTGGTAGCACAGCCTCGGAACCATAGACCAGAAAGAAAGGGGATTGCCTTGTTGCCCGACTAACCGTGGTTCTAAGAGACTAGAGAACAGATGGGAGTTCTTGTACCCACTGGCTCGCGTATGGTTGTAGTCGATCAAATATCCTTGTCTTGATGCCTTGTAGGACCATGCCATTGGCACGCTCAACTTGCCCATTGCTCCGTGGGTGTGCCACAGAAGCATAACAGATCTTGATGCCGAAGTCGTCACAGAAATCTTGAAAGATGCCGCCCGTGAACTGAGTACCGTTGTCCGTTATGATGTGGTTAGGAACCCCGAATCGGTATAATATACTCATGATGAAGTCCTTTGCTCTTGCCGATGTTATGGTAGCAACGAGTTTTGCCTCAATACATTTGGTGAATTTATCCACTGCGATGAACAAGTATGTGAACCCTCCTGACGCTTTCTTGAAAGGGCCGACCATGTCAAGTCCCCATACTATAAAGGGCCAAGAGATTGGGATGGTTTGGAGTTCTTGGGCTGGGAGATTTGTTTGTCTTGCATAGAACTGACAACCCTCGCATGTGCAAACAATGTCTTTAGCGTCTGTTACTGCTGTTGGCCCGAAAAATCCCTGCCTATAAGCCTTTCCGACTAACGTCCTGGATGTGGCATGGTTGCCACATACGCCCGAGTGGATCGATTGCAAAATTTGCTTGCCCTCCTTAGTTGTGACGCAGCGCATGAGGACACTGATGCACTTCTTTGGTACAGGTCTTCTCTGACTACTAGGAAACTTTTGCTTCAATGTTTGATTTGTCGGCTTTGCTGTGGTCTTCTGGGAGTTCATTGTTCAGGAGGAATTTGAGAACAGGAGTCCGCCAATCTTCGGATATGATCAGTACTTCGTCTGTTGCCGGGGTAGGTTCGCCTCCCGACTGCTCTGGACTGGTTTCTTCTTGACTGACGGCTCCATTAGTTGCTCAGCAAAGATCCCAGTCAGGAGCACTTCTCGCTTGGATCCCATGTTTGCCAATTCGTCTACAGCATCATTGTATTGTTGTAGGACATGTGTTATCTCTAGCCCGTTGAACTTGTTTTCCAGCTTTTTGACCTCCTGACAGTATGCCGCCATGGTATCGTCGAGACATGTCTAGTCTTTCATGACTTGGTTGACCACGAGTTGGGAATCTCCATGCACAACCAGTCGACGGATGTCGAGTGATATAGCAATGCGGAGCCCGTGGATGAGTGCCTCGTACTCGGCAACATTGTGGGAAGCCGGGAAGTGGATCTGGAGAACATACTTGAGTTTTTCGCCGGTGGGGGACGCCAGTACGACGACGGCCCCGGTGCCGCCGATCCTTAGAGAACCGTCGAAGTACATTGTCCAGTACTCTAGCTTCGCTGTTGATGTAGGCATCTAAACTCTGTCCACTCGGCCACGAAGTCAGCTAGAGCTTGTGATTTGATTGCTGTCCGTGGCTGAAAGGTGATGTCGAACGCCATCAACTCGAGCGCCCATTTAGCGATTCAGCCCGTGGCCTTGCGGTTATGCAGGACGTCCCTGAGTGGATACGATGTGACCACCGTGACTTGGTGCGATTGGAAATAGTGCACCAGCTTCCGGACAGTGATGAGTAGGCCATAAAGCAGCTTTTGGACCTGTAGATATCTTATTTTGGAGTTGGCAAGGACCTCGTTGACAAAGTAGACTGGCCGTTGTATCTTCTGTATGTGACCCGGTTCAGATCTCTCGACCACCAACACCGTGCTGACTACCTGAGTGGTTGCTGCCAGATATAGCATTAATGGCTCTTGGGGCATAGGTGATGCCAACACGGGTGGTGATGTGAGAAATTTCTTGAAGTCTTTGAAGGCTTGCTGGGCTTCAGGAGTCCATTGGAAGTTGTCTCTTTTCTTCAATAGCTTAAAAAGTGTTAACGCCAAAATTTGGCACGGTTCACATTGGATTTGGTTAAGGAAAGAAGATATATCAGCCGTTGGAAGCTAATCAGAAGAAGCCAGATTCAGGAAGGAATCGTGAGGACCACGACATGGCAGTCAATTACCTTATCTACTAATTAGGTAGTTTTGATAATTTTTAGGAAACCTGATCTCGTATCTGATCGGGGTTTGTTAGTTTTTCCTTTTATAATTAGGAAACTTCTGTTTCGTGTCCTATTAGGACTGTACCAACTCGGGGTATATATACGTATGCCCGGGTACCTTGTAAATCATCTAATCGATCAATACAATTCGGCGCATCGCCACCCTTTACCAACGGGTTCTTGCTTCTCGAGCGGGGCTGCATCGGTTAGGTCCGAACTCCTGCGAGAGGGTAAGTCTCGTTACCCCGACTACCAATCGGCTAGGACTTTCTCGGTTAGGTCCGATATTCTAGTCGGTCTATGGTAGTCGGCTTACCACGGTGTATCGGATCTGTCTACGGCTGCATCGGTTCGTCGACCTCTTAGGCTGGTCAGGTATATCAAACATCACGCGTGCATAGTTTTTATCAGTTTATCGGGGGTAGTTTATCATCAGTTTGTGCTGCATCGGTTGGGTCCGACTACTAAACTGCTAGCGATAAATTATTCCTGTTAGCTGATATCCTTTGTGCAAGCGTCTTATCGGAATGTATAGCCGGTAAGTTATTTTTCATCACAGTTGCATTAGGTCTATCGGCTTGTTGAGGTTCCTTTACTATTATCGATCTGTGCTGCATCAGTTAGGTTTGAACTACTAGATCGATAATAATAGATTTATCCTTGTCGAGCCGATCGGTGTGTATGCGACGTTCTATCGGAGTGCTTAGCCGATAGGTTATCTTTTTATAAAGCCGACTGTATTATCTTTACTATTTTGGTCATCTATATTATCATCGGTTCTCTAGCCGATGCACATGTGTTTCCTTGGCAGTCGGCTAGTTCACTATTTCCGCCTATCTATTTTATCATCGGCTTCTAGCCGATGCACATGTTATACTGACAGCTTATCCATTTATCTATAGCGTTATCGGTTTCCTAGCCGATACACAGGTGCCATCGGCCATCGGCTACAAGGAGCCTACATCAGACCGTATCGGCCGATAGCCGATGTGCAATTGCTGCTGATCCGGGCGCGAGCACAAACAGGACCCGGACGCGAGCACGAGACCCGGGCGCGAGTACAGGCAGAGGCCCGGGCACGAGCATAGCGGCATCGGCTGGAAGGAATCCGTATCGGCTTGCTGGCCGATTGGATCAGTAATCTAATTTCTTCATCTCCTTGTCAATTGCTGGGTCAAATTGACTGGCACGCCCGCGAACCTCAAGATTTTAGGACCTGCACTGGAGCTAAGCAGATCTCCCAGGCCTTCGCGTGTCACCAGACGCCGAACCAGATCATCAGCAAGCTTTTCGGCACACCCGGCGGTTTTCGGCGTCAACAAAAAGGCCATGCCCTGTTCGCCCAGTCAGGAGATAAACAGGCTGAGTGCTGCCATGCGGCCTGTCAGCTTCTGGACGTCCTTCTGGCTAGTCGGGGGTGCCATGTTCATAATTGCATTGACTTTCTTTGGGTTGGCCTCGATGCCGTGATGCAATATGATGAAGCCGAGTAGCTTGCCGGATGGCACACCGAAGGCGCACTTTTTTGGGTTCAGTTTCATCTTGAATCTTCAAAGATTTTGGAAGGTTTCTTCCAGGTCAGCGATGAGGTCTTCTTTGGACTTGGTCTTGATCACCACGTCATCAACGTAGGCTTCCACGTTGCACCCGATCTGAGTGTGTAGACACCGCTAAATTGCTCATTGATACGTTGCTCCAGTGTTTTTCAAATTGAACGGCATAGTGATGTAGCAGTATGTGCCCAACAGCGTGATTAAAGACGTCTTTAGGTAGTCCTCCTTCAGGCTGATTTGATGATATCCCAAGTAACAGTCAAGAAAGCTGAGAAGTTCGCACCCTACAATTGAATCCACTACTTGATCTATTCTGGGTAGACCAAATGGATCTTTGGGGCATGCCTTGTTCAAGTCGGTGTAGTCGACGCACATGCGCCATTTACCGTTTTTCTTCTGGACCAGAATTGGGTTTGCTAGCCAGTCCGGGTGGTAGACCTCTTTGATGAACCCGGCTACGAGGAGCTTGGTTATCTCCTCCCAAATAGCATCTTTCCAGTTCTGTGTGAAGCGCCGTAGCCGTTGCTTGACTGGCTTGGCATCTGTCTTGACATTGAGGGTGTGCTCGATCACCTTCCTTGGTACGCCCGGCATGTTGGACGGTTTCCATGTGAAGATATCTTTGTTGGCTTCGAGGAAGGTGACGAGCGCGTCTTCCTATTTGGGGTTGAGTCCAGTCCCAACTAGAGCAGTCTTGGAGGGGTTGGAAGGGTTCAGGGGGATCTTCTTTGTGTCAGAGTCCGCTGAAATTCCTGACTTTGCTGCTTTCTTCTCCGGAACTTGGTCATCCTCGACTTCAGTTGTGACGGCTTGCTGAATGCTGTTGTGTCCGACTGCCGCCTCTTGGGATTGAGCCAAGTCACAGCTCTCCTTGTCGTAGGTGAAGGCTTGCTTGACATCGTTGCGGAGGGAGAGGACTCCAGCTGGCCTGGGCATCTTGAGCACCATGTAGGTATAGTGCGGTATCACCATGAATTTAGCGAGCGCTGGTCGTCCGAGTATCACGTGGTATGCAGTCTCGAAGTCGGCGACCTCAAAGCAGATGTTTTCTGTGCGAAAGTTATCCCGCGTGCCGAAGGTGACCGGCAAAGTTATCTGTCCGAGAGGGGTTGAAGACAGGCCAGGAATTATCCCATGGAAGGGCACCGTACTCGCCATAGATCTGAACGAGGAATCTTTATCTCATCCAGAGTCTTGGCGAACAGAATGTTGAGAACACTGCCTCCATCTTTGAGGACCTTCTTCAGCTTGATATTTTTGACGACCGGGTCTAGGATGAGCGGGTAGCATTCCGGGTGTGAAACCCAATTTGGATGATCTGCGCGGTTGAATGTGATGGACATCTCTGACCAGCGCAAATACTGGGGGGCATTTGCTGTAGAGACCGCGCCGACGTCGCGTGCTGTTAGCTTCTGCTTTCTCTTGGACTCATACGCAGATGGTCCTCTAAAGATGTGGTTGAGCTTGGCCTGGGGATCTTGAAAATCGTCGGCCGGGCCCGAATCTGGCTTGTCTTTGTCCTTGTCGGCGCCAGATGATGAAGCCTACTTAGAAGCAAACTTCTTGAGTATGAAGCAGTCCTTGGCCGTTCATAACCTTCTGGTACTCGTTGTTCCTTGGGGGTCGCGACTAGGTCCGCTCCACGTTGGCCACCTCGTTGTCTGACTTCCGCTTGCGGCTACCGGATTTGTTCTATGATGGCTCATTGTCAGCTTTGGCCTTCTGGTCCTTCTGCCGAGGCTCTTTCTTCTTGTCGAGGGCCTCTGCAACCGCCTCGGCCGAGTCAGCGTATTTATTCGCCATATCAAAGAGAGCCCAGACAGAGGCTGGTGGCTTTCGAGTGAATTTTGCGATGAACGGCGTCTTTAACTCTCTTGCGGAAGGCGGCGATGACGACCTTGTCCTTGATCTTGGGGATCGAATTGCGCTTCTCCGAGAACCTTTTGATGAACTCATGGAGAGACTCGTTCTTCCTCTGGTGCAGCTGATAGAGATCGTGCTCGGAAGATGGCTGCTCGTAAGTACCCTGGAAGTTGGCTATAAAGCGTTCTTGGAGTTCCCCTCAGGAGCCGATTGATCACCTCGGGAGCCCTGTTAGCCATGTCCTCACTGAGTCGGCCAGGGCGACCGGGAGGTAGTTAGCCATGGCTTTGTGGTCACCTCTGGCAGCTCGGATTGCCAGGGTGTATACGGTGAGCCAGGACTCGGGATTGGTTTTGCCATCGTATTTCTCGATTCCCGTAGGCTTGAAGCCTGATGGCCAGTCGACGTCTTGTAGCTCCTAGGTGAAGACTGGTACGCCTTCATCTTCGTGAGGGCTCCGGCTCTGATCGTGATGGTTAAACTGTTCGTGGTGAAGACCGAAATGCTCGTGCTCGTCCTCCAGTCGGTGTCACTCATCGTCTTCGCACTGACAGCGCCGAGCATTAATGTCTTGGCGGAGATCACGTTGTAGATGGACTCGAAGGTCTTGGTTGAACCGGCGATCATTCTGGGGGCGTCGCCGATTGTTGTTGTTTGTGTTGCTGAGTGATGTCTGCCGTGACTCTACGTGCGGTTGACTTGAGCCAGCCGCCCGATATCATGCTTATGCAGACGAGACTGCCACTAGAGAACCCGACCGGTTGGTCGGTATAAGTGTTTCGCCCGACTGCTGGTGTTGCTGACATGCGGCAGCTGTAATCATGGCTTTGATCTTGGCGATAGTCGGGGTGGCCTGATGATCAGGCCCGAGCTGGAGCGTGTCTAGCAGGGTTGCAGTGGCCACGACGTTCTCTTGTGGTGTGACAAAGACATCGTGGTCGCTGACTCTAGTCTGGAGGATCTGTAGCTGAGCGGTTCGCCCAGCCCTGCGTAGCTCGTCGTTGCGAGTCTCGTGCTCGGCCTCCTCCTATTGCCATAGTCGGCGTGCCTCCTCTTCCTGCCCCTCTTGTAGTCGGCGCACCTCCAGTGGAGGGGTTGAAGCCATGAAGATCTGTCGGGGTAGAAGGAACTCGTCAGACTGGTGTCCGAACTAGTGTTCGAACCATTGTCCAACTTGGAGTTGGAATCTGAGTAGTTGATCAGAGTAAGGACGACTCCGACCTCCCTAGATCCAATCTGAAACAGCTCTGGGCCATGTCCAAACTAAAGAGTAGAGGATCGGGTTTGCCGCGTGGGATGTAGATCCACGGCGTTGCCAAGTCTGCACGGGAGATTGACGATCTCTCCCCTTCCTAGCCCGACCCGGGCCAGCTCCATGCGAGCGCGAGTGGCGCCAAAAGGAGAGAGTTGTCCTGAGACCTGGGCAGGTGGTAGATCGCCGCAGCAAATCAACAAGGGTGGCTGCAGCGTCTTGTGGGCCGACTGGCGCGGAGTCGGCTGGTTCCTCGGCCGGTTGGATCAAGTCTGCGTCGGCCAAGGTGAGGTTGCCGAACATGTTGGCGACGAAGTCGAATCTTCCGAATGAGATTGTATCTCCAGGGGAGAATTTGCCGCCGTCGACTCCGGTTGCTGGATCCATTGAGCTTGGTAGATGTAGATCTCGCCGAAGCCCCTACCTAGCGCACCAACTGTCGATGTTTTACACCGACAATATGAATATAGGGCTACTCGTCGGATCGAAACTCGGTGGACTGCAAAGGAACACGGGGAGTTTATACTGGTTTAGGCCCTCGATGTGAGGTAATACCCTACGTCCAGTTGTGGTGTATTCTTTGGGGGACAGGGGGTACAAGGTAGGAAGTCCCAGCCAAATTACGACCAAGGGATCCCCTCTTAGAGATATAATTTACACGACTAGGACTGTATATTCCTTATAGTGCAAGGCAAAGTCTGCTGGGTTCTATCATATTTCTAATTACAAGGCTAGGCCCATCCTCTATCCGAGTGGCCCATATGCTTGTCATGAGGTATCCGGGGCCCATGGCCTCCGCAATTCCTCATTCAGAGCTGTGGCCGAGTACGACGCCCTTCCACGGGGTAATCTCCAGCCTATCTTCAATACCTATCGGACAGATAACTTTGCCGGTCACCTTCGGCACGCAGGATAACTTCCGCACAGAGAACATCTGCTTCGAAGTTGCCGATTTCAACTGCGTATCATGCGATACTCTCGGACAGCCGGTGCTAGCCAAATTCACGGTGGTGCTGCACTACACCTACATGATGCTCAAGATGCTTGGGCCAGCCAGAGTTCTCTCCCTTCACAGCGATGTCAAGCAAGCCTTCACCTGCGACAAGGAGAGCTACGAATTGGCTCAATCTCAAGAAGCGGCAGTCGGACGCAACAGCATTCGGCAAGCCGTTACAACTAAAGTTGAGGACGATCAAGTTCCAGCGAAAAAAGCAGCAAAGTCAGGAATTTCAGCGGACTCTGACACGAAGAAGATCCCTTGGACCCTTTCCGACCCCTCCAAGATTGCTCTAGTCAGGACCGGATTCGACCGCAAGTAGGAATACATGCTCATCACCTTCCTCCAGGAGAATAGGGATATTTTCGCTTGGAAACCTTTTGACATGCCTGGGGTACCAAGGGAGGTGATTGAGCATGCTCTCAACGTCAAGACAGACGCCAAGCCCAGTCAAGCAACGGCTACGGCGCTTCGCACAGGACCAATAAGATGCTATTCGGGAGGACATAACCAAGCTCCTCGCAGCCGGGTTCATGAAAGAGGTCTACCACCCAGATTTGTTGGCACACCCAGTCCTGGTTCGGAAGAAGAATGGTAAATGGTGCATGTGCGTCGACTACACCGACTTGAACAAGGTGTGCCTCAAAGATCCATTGGTCTACCCAGATAGATAGGTGGTGGATTCAACTGCAGGTGCAAACTTCTCAGCTTTCTCGATTGTTACTCGAGATACCATCAAATCAGCTTGAAGGAGGAGGACTGCCTGAAGACTTCTTTCATCACGCCGTTTGGAGCATACTGCTACATCACTATGCGGTTCGGTTTGAAAAACGCTGGAGCAACGTATCAACGAGCAATTCAGTGGTGTTTACACATTCAGATCGGGCGCTATGTGGAGGCATATGTCGATGATGTGGTGATCAAGACAAAGTCCAAAGAAGACCTCATCGCCAACTTGGAGGAAACCTTCCAAAATCTTTGAAGATTCAAGATGAAGTTGAACCCGGGAAAAGTGGCGCCTTCGTTGTGCCATCCGGAAAGCTACTTGGCTTCATCGTATCACACCGTGGCATCGAGACTAACCCAGAGAAAATCAACGCAATCATAAACATGGGAGATCTGCTTAGCTCCAGTGCAGGTCCTAAAATATTAGAGGTCGTAGCGTGCCAGTCAATTTGACCCCGCAATTGAAAAAACCAAGGAGAAATATTAGCTCAGGGATTCAATCGGCCAATAAGAATCCTGCTAGCCGATTGCCGAAGGAATGCTTGAGCATCGGCTGAAAGCGATGATAAAAACTTTGTGTCCGGGCCCCAGTGTCTTGCGCCCTGGGTCTCGTGCCCGTGCCCGGTCCTCGTGGGAGGCCCAGGTCCACACATCGCTCCCGGGTCCTCATTGTGCTCGTGCCCGGGTCTCAAACAGCAATACCCTTTATGACATCGCTATCGCCGATACGGACTGATGTAAATAATGGCTCTTGTAAGCCGATGGCCGATGGCACTTGTGTGATATCGGCTAGGAAAACGATAACGCTATACAGCAAATAGATAAGCTGTCAGTATAACATGTGCATCGGCTAGAAGCCGATGATAAAATGGATAGGCAGAATAGTAGGCTAGCCGACTGCCAAATAAAACAGTAGGACATCGGCTAGAAGCCGATGGTAAAACAGATGACCAAAATAGGAAGCCGATAATAATACAGTCGGCTTTATAAAAAAGAGGTAACCTATCGGCTAAGCACTCCGATAGAACAGTCGTAACAACCTATCGACTCGACAAGGATAAGATTATTACTATAGTCTAGTAGATTCGGACCGAACCGTTGCAGCACAGACCAATAATGATAACAGAAGCTCAATGGCGATAGATCTATGCAATCGTGATGTATAAGATAATTTACCGGCTATACATTCCGATAAGACCAACTTGCACAGAAGCCATCGGCCTAGCAGGAATAACTTATCGTCAGTTTAGTAGGTCGGACCAACCGATGCAGCACAAACTGATGATAAAATATCCCCAGTAAACCGATAAAAACTATGCGCGCGTGATGTGGTATACCTGATCGGCCTAAGAGATCGAACCGAACGATGCAGCCGTAGACAGGGCAGATACACCTCTGGGTAAGGGGTGATTGAGTCTTACCCTCTCTCGCAGGAGTTCGGACCTAACCGATGCAGCCCCGCTCGAGAAGCAAGAACCCGTCGAAAGGGTGGGCGATGCACCGAATTTGATTGATCTGTGTGGATAGTTTAGGTGCCTGGGCATACGTATATATACCCCCGAGTTACAGGAGTCCTTATAGGACACGGTACATACTTTCCTATCTATAAACGGAAAACTAACAAGCCTTGATCGGATACGAGATCTAGGTTTCCTAAAAGATAAATATCTAATAGATAAGATAAATGATGCCATAACGTGGTCTTCACGATTCTTCTCAAATCCGGTTTCTTCTGGATAATTTCTCCGGTTGATATAGCTTCTATCTTTACCGAATCTGATATGAGCCGTGCCAAATTTTGGCGTTAACAGTTGGTCAGAGACGGCAATCACCTTTGAACGCACGGATCATCCCGACCGAGTAACTCATCCAAGGCGCTACCCACTCGTCCTGGACCCGGTCATCAAGAGCATCAAGTTGAAGAAGGTTCTTATCAATGGAGGAAGTGCACTCAACATCTTGTTTGCCAAGATGCTCAACGAGATGAAGATATCTCGATCTGAGCTGCGGCCGAGTATAGCTCCTTCCACGGGGTAATCCTGGCCTCTCTTGAACTCCACTTGGACATATCACTTTGCTAGTTACTTTCGGCACGCAGAAAAATTTCCGCACAGAGAACATCTTCTTCGAGGTTGCCAACTTCAAGACCGCGTATCACGCTATACTTGGATGGCCTGCACTCGCCAAATTCATGGAGTGCTGCACTATACTATGGTGCTCAAGATGCCCAGGACAAGCAGGAGTACTTTCTCTGTGCAGTGATGTCAAGCAAGCCTTCACCTACGACAACGAGAGTTGCAAGTTGGCCCAGTCTCATGAAGCGGCAGTTGGACGAAGCAATATCCGACTAGCCATGTCAAATACAAACGAGGATGACCAAGTCCCGGCGAAGAAAGCAACCAAGTCAGGAATTTCTACAGACTCTAAAATGAAGAAGATCCCCCTGGACCCTTCCGACCCCACCAAGACCGTGCTTGTCGGGACCAGACTCGACCCCAAATAAGAAGACGAGCTCGTCACCTTCCTCCAGGTGAACAGGGATATATTTTCTTGGAAGCCTTCCGACATGCCTGGTGTACCAAGGGAGGTGACCGAGCATTCCCTAAACGTCAAGCCGGACGCCAAACCAGTCATGCAACGACTATGGCGCTTTGCACAAGACCGCAAAGATTCCATTCGGGAGGAGATAACCAAGCTCCTAGCAGCCGGGTTCATCAAATAGGTCTACCACCCGGATTGGCTGGCAAACCCAGTCCTGGTCCAGAAGAAGAACGATAAATGGCGCATGTGCGTCAACTATACTAACTTAAATAAGGCATGTCCCAAAGATCCATTTGGTCTACCAAGAATAGATTAGGTGCTCGATTCAACCGTGGGATGCGAATTACTCAGTTTTCTCTACTATTACTTGGGATACCATCAAATCAGCCTAAAGGAGGAGGACTACCTGAAGACTTCTTTCATCACACCATTCGGGGCATACTGCTATGTCACTATGCCATTCGGGTTGAAAAACGCTGGAGCAACGTATCAATATGCTATCTAGCGGTGTCTTCACACTCAACTCGGGTGCAATGTGGAGGCATATGTCGATGACGTGGTTATCAAGACCAAAGTCAAGGAGGACCTCATCGCCGACTTGAAAAAAACTTTTCAAAGTCTTTGGAGGTTCAAGATGAAGCTGAACCCGGAAAAGTGCGTCTTCGGAGTACCTTCAGGAAAGCTACTCGGCTTCATAGTTTCACAACGAGGCATCGAGGCAAATCTAGAGAAAATCAACGCAATAATGAACATGGTGGTCCTGATTAGCTAGAAGAATGAACAGAAGCTAACCAGCTGCAAGGCGGCACTTAGCCGATTCGTGTCCCGACTTGGCGAACGAGGGTGCCCTTTTTCAAATTACTGAAGAAAGTTGATAATTTTCAATGGATGCCAGAAGCCCAACAAGCCTTCGAAGACTTCAAGAAGTTCCTCACATCACCACCTGTGTTGGCGTCACCAATGCCCCAGGAATCACTCATGTTGTTTCTGACGGCAACTACTCAGGTAGTTCAGGCACAGTGTTGGTAGTCGAGCAGGCAAAGCCAGGCCATATCCAAAAAATTCAAAGGCCAGTCTACTTTGTCAGCGAAGTCCTAGGGAATCCAAGATGAGATACCCCCACCCAAGTCCAGAAGCTGCTATATGGTCTACTCATAACTGTTCGGAAGTTGGTGCACTATTTTCAGTCGCATCAACTTACAATCGTCACATCGTATCCGCTCGGGGATGTCCTACACAAGCACGAGGCCACTGGCAGAATCGCTAAATGAGCGCTCAAGTTGATGGCATTTGATATTGTCTTCTAGCCATGTATAGCAATAAAGTCCCAAGCACTTGCCGACTTTGTTGCCAAGTGGACAGAAGTTCAGATGGCCATACTAGCTAACAAGCTCGAATATTGGACCATGTACTACGACGGTTCTCTATAGATTGACGGAGCAAGGACTAGCGTCGTTCTGACATTACCCACTAGAGAGAACTCAAAATATCTCCTTCAAATACATTTTCTAGCGTCTCACAATGTCGCCGAGTATGAGGCACTTATCCACGAGCTCCACATCCCCATATCACTCGGCATCCGTCGACTAGACATGTCTTGACAACAACATGGCAGCGTATTGTCAAGAAGTACGGAAGCTAGAAAACAAGTTTGATGGGCTGGAGATTACACATGTACTACGCCAATACAACAAAGCTACAGATGAGCTAGCAAATATAGGATCCAAACGAGAAGTGGTCCCGACTGGAATTTTCATCGAGCAATTGTTGGAGCCGTCAGTCAAGAAAAAGCCGGTTTAAGAGTAGTTGGGGGCTAAACCTACCTCGGCAACAAAAGAAGTGCTAATCAGCTCTCATGATTGGTGGACTCCAATCATTAGATTCCTCCAGGAAGACGAGTTGCCAGAAGACCGCAGTGAAGCCAAGCAGATCAAACGTCGAAGCAAATGCTTTCTTGTAGTCAGAGAAAACCTCTAGTGTCGAAGCGCATCCGGAGTCCTCATGCGCTGCGTCACATCCGAGGAGAGCAAGCAGATTCTGCAGTCCATCCACTCGGGCATCTGTGGCAACCACGCCGCATCAAGGATGTTAGTCGAAAAGGCTTAAAGGCAAGGATTCTTCTAGCCAACTACAGTTAGTGACGCCAAAGACTTAGTTCTTCTCCCTAGTCTTGCTTCATGTCAACTGGCAACGAGGCTATGAAGGGCTTCATAGAAAATATGAATAGAGTGTGCCGAATAGGCGCACCTATTAGGTGTAGCCCCCGACTTTGTGTTTAATTGTGAAATAATTAAACATAAAGTCAAAGATCTTTAACCTTTAAGTCTTTCCCGAGTGGTATATTTCTCAGGAATTGGACTCTTCAGCATCATATCAGCTGGAAATATTTTTGCTCAAGGCAATTTTGGCTAAGCATGTAAGCCGAGTACCACTTCATGGATTTTAACCCAATATGTGGCTAGGTGTACTTGAGAGATACCTGCATCCTCAAATTTAATAGAGATCAGCTATTGATCCTTATAAGGATATATCCTCAATACCTAGTAAATAATTCAGATATCTGAACATATGTGTCCAGCAATTAGACTTATCATGAAGCATATTTGATTATTTTAATCGGTCCTTGTAAAATAGCACCTGCACTGTTATTTTAACACAGCCAGCCGTCAGCCCAATAAGACATGCTATTTAGGAACTCATATCTTACGGCCCATTACTAAGCAGGCCGGCCCAAACCAGCTTACGCAATGCAGGCCAATAAAGCGGTGGGAGAGAGAAAAGATTCCCCTTTCTCGCACAAATCACCAAAGTGTTTCAACTCCCGCATACGTGCCAAACTTCACGCTCTCTGCTCCATCTTGGGTTTCCTGTAGCTTGAGCTCCCTTCTAGAAATCCACAAAAATCTCCTTGCCCGCATCGATTCCTGTCGTCTAGAAGCTCTTCCGCCTAGTTCCACACCCCTACAATGCCGAGAGCACTGTTCGACATCCCCACCATGCTGTCTGGAGCGTGACCAATATCGGATACTTGCATGATGAAGCTTGCTCTTCTAGAGAGGAAAAAGTGCCTCCAGCCAAAGGAAATTATCAACTGGTGCCCCGCCGCTGGTGAGTCAACCCCCTCTCTAGGTCCCACGAAACCATGGTTTTTGCTTCATTTTTTGACCGTGGTCTTGCTCTTCCTGCTTCCGATTTCCTCCGTGGTCTCCTTGATTACTACAAGATTAAGCTCTTCCTCCTCAACCCCAACTCTATTCTTCATATCTCCATCATTGTCACTCTCTGTGAAGCCTTCCTAGGGATCGATCCCCATTTCAACCTCTTCCGCTTCTTGTTCCACGTCAAGCCACAACCCTCCAAGTCCAAGATCCAGGTGATAGCGGGAGCATGCCTTCAACTCCGCAACAAGATGAAGAAGGGCTACTTGCATGTTCCCCTAAAGACCTCACTGAAAGAGTGGCATCAAGAGTGGTTTTATTGCTCCAATCTTGAGCCCTCCTCGCTGCACTGCTCGACCATCGCAGGAAGAGGTGGTCTAGGTGCAGTTTCTGCTGGAGAAGATAGATGCTCTGAAGAACACGGGGCTGACTGGGCCCTGGCCTTCCAGAATCTCTGAATTCACCTTGGCTATGATTACTAGGGGAAGAAGGATCCAACTCGGGAGTGTGCCGACTTCGTCAACAAGGACGTCATCACCGACACCTTGCTTGGCTACATCGTTAATGGAGTCGTCGAGACTCTAGACGCTGAGAGAGCCCCCAAGCCGTACTACCAAGACAGGCCCCGCCCGGCGGTAACATCTCGTTTCCTCATCAACTTTGATGCTTGTTTGTGATGTGTTGTACGAATGTTGTCCAATGAAACTTTCCTTGATGCTTGATGCTTACAGGAATTCGCCAAGTTCGTCTCAAACCCACCCAGCCAGCTGGCTAGTGGGTCTAGAAAATGGCCGGCCAACCCCTCTTCAGTCCAACCCAGCCCCAAGAGGGCTGGGAAGTGACCAATGATAGATCAGGCCAAGAAGAAGGATATGCCGAGTAAGGCATCAGGCGGTCCAATGATTAAGGACCCCAGCAGCACAGCCCCTGGACCAACTAGCCCTAGGACCACACCGCCAACTACCTCTACACCCCTGTTGGCCATACCTAGTGCGGTGCCGATTGGGCCAAGCTCTGCACCGCCAACCGCCGCACCCACGAGCCCGACAACCGGCGGTACTCCGCCGCCGAGTAGGCCTTCGGGCCACTCGCTGACTACATCCACCCCAAGCGCACAGGGGTGGAGATTTAAGACTTCCAGAAGGTATGAAAATCCTCAATCTTTAGAAAATCTTGAGTAGTTTTGCAACATCTTGATCGCTAAATAATTTTGCAGGAAGCCAAGTGACGCTATTCCCAAGGGGATAGCATCACCAACCCCCGTAGCCACTCCTGTCCTGACTGAGGATGAGATCGCAGAACCGCAGCCCGAACCAAGTACTGTCCCAGCCCCTGAGGTTGAGACAACCCACTCAGCCAGGCTGCAAACTTCACCTAGTCAAGATACCGTAGCTGACGTCCCAGTTACCGAGCCCATTGAAGACGCAGCACCGCCAGTTGACCAAGGCCTAGGACTCCCTCTCCTCTACTCTCCTCATCCTCAGATGACGATGACCTCCCCAGACTTGAGGCTCCTCTACCAAACTTCCCCCGGGTGTTTTATTGGGTCACCCTAGCACTACAAACTTCTAACCCTTGCGCAACGACGAGAAAACATTGCAATAGGCCCAATTTGGTTGCAAAAGGTAGTTCTTGCCACCAAATCGCGTTCGTTGCCAATGGTTGCAAAAAGTCACGTTGCAATAAGAACTTGCAACCGTTGCTAGTTTGGCGTTGCAAGAGTTAGCTTTTCTTGCAACCATAGCTGTCTGTTGCCAAGCATGGCAATAGGACGTTATCGCAACATTCACTGGCGTGGCAATACGAGCACTTGCCACGCTCGTCTTCGTAGCAATAGGTGGTAAATGCAACGAGCGATAGCGTAGCAATAGAATTTTTTTGCCACGCTAGAATTTTGTTGCCTAAGGTGTTGTTGCCATGACCGTTATGCCGTGGCAAGTAAACCATTTGCCACGCAATTTTATTCGTTGCGAGAGAGTATACATTATTGCCACGATCGCTGTGGTGTGGCAAAAGTATCATTTGCCACGCAAATTTAGCCGTTGCGAGATACCGTTCATTATTGCCATGACTGCGGTGCCGTTGCAACAGTATCATTTGCCACGCAATTTTATTCGTTGCGGGAGATTAATTGTTATTGCAACAATAGTAATGTCGTGGCAATACTATTATTTGCAACGTAAATAAGTCTGTTGCCATAGAGCATATTGCCACGCATCGCGGCTCGTAGGCATAGCTTTTATTGCAACGCTAGTAACATTTAATTTTGGTTTAATAAATCATCATTGCAAATCAATAAAACTATAACAAAAGCAATTGCACTCACATATATTATTATAATCAATTCATTCAATATGTTGCCAAACCATGGAAATAGTAGCTAAATCATAAACGAGTGTACAGTTCACTCATTATTTGACAACTTTTTAAAAACTTCCTAACAT
Source organism: Oryza meyeriana var. granulata (assembly GCA_003991445.1). Classification (NCBI taxonomy): domain Eukaryota; kingdom Viridiplantae; phylum Streptophyta; class Magnoliopsida; order Poales; family Poaceae; genus Oryza; species Oryza meyeriana. The sequence continues at coordinate 40,558 of RYFJ01001524.1, forward strand.
CTATGCAGCAGTCGAGAGTTTCCTAGAAGCCCAACATGTCATCGCCTCGGCTATGTCCTCGCTTGATTATGAGCCTCCCACTGAAACCTTGTCCACCTACTGCCAAAAGAATAAGATTGGGGATATTAGAACAATATTAAGTTTACTAATTCTTTGCACAAAATGTAACGAGATTCAGATATAACATGGTTCTAATTAATCAAAACTATGGAAACAGTGATGTACATATAATCAGTTTTCTATACAAATTCTCTGAATTTTTAAGGCAGCAGCAGTACAGTTGATTACAAAAATCATAACTAGAGTTCTAGACAACAAAAAATTATATTCTTTAACAATACGAAAGCCCATGAAATTCTCTACATCTTTCTAGATATGACATTGTTAAATAAGATTCTGCAGTTTATCGGGGATGGTCTGAAAAATTACAAAAAGCCCACTGCTGTTCAGAGCAAGGTCAAAACCTGGGTGACCGGCTACTTACAAAATTCATAACTCCAATTTCAGGGCTAAAATTTCATGACCTTTCATGAGGGAGACAAACATCTCTAAACCCTCTACAAACTTTGGTATTATCAAGTATTACAAAAGGTAAATTCATTACTCGGAACAATTCACCCAATTCAAACTGCAAAAGCTGCAGTTGGTCAGCACGTATGTTAAATGTATTTCCTTACATTTCCTAGTTTACAAGGAAGGTCACAATATTAGAACAATATTAAGTTTACTATTATCTTGCACAAAAGGTAAAGAGATTCAGATAAACATGGTTCTAATTAATCAAAACTTATGGAACATTATGTACATTATATCAGTTTGCTATCAAATTCTCTGAATTTTTAAGGCCGGCAGCAGTACAGTGATTAGAAAAATCATAACTAGAGTTCTAGACAAAAAAATTTATATTCTTTTACAATACGGAAAGCCCATGAAATTCTCTACATTCTTTCTAGTTATTTGTTAAATAAGATTCTGCAGTTATTATGGTCGAAAAACACAAACTCCCACAGCTGTTCAGAGCAAGCGTCCAAAGCCTTGACCGTGCTACTTACAAAATTCATAACTCCCAATTCTCCAGGGCCCTAAAAGTTCATGACCTTTCATGATGACAACATCTCTAAAACCCTCTACAAAAACTTTGGTATTATTCAAGTATCACAGAAAAGGTAAAATTACTACTCGGAACAATTCACCCAATCAAACTGCACAAGCTGCAGTTTTCAGCAAGCACGTATGTTAAATATTGTATTTCCTACATTTTCCTAGTTCTACAAGGAAGGTCACATTTTGATAAAATTTCAGCAAATGATGCAAATTTAGATTCCCAATTAGCTGAAACATATTGCAGTAGTTACCTTCCTCCTTTTGGGATTATTTCTGTTTCTATTCATCAGCTGCTGTGAAGTGATATATGTCTTCGGTTTTTGCAGCCACATTTGCAGTGTTTTCGTTGAAAAGACTTTGCTGAGAGTGCAGTACTTTTACTTGGGAGCGATGTAGTGCTGGGTGCATCTTTTTGTTTACGGGTGACAAACGCTTCCAGCGAGTTCTACAACATTAAATGTTCCGATCAATTTTAGCTATAGTTCAAGGTGGCCATAAGCTTCAAGATACAGTGGAACATAGTGCAATAGGTGTCATTTACCTCCTGTAACACCATTATTCATTTTTCCAATATTCTTGTTCACCAGGTCCCATCTTTCTCTTTGTATGCTTGGCGCAAACTTTATAACTGGCATTGTTTTGCGGGGTACTCACACATACAATATTGTGGAAAAGATAGGCAGTCAAATCATTAAGTTATTAAGAGGAACAAGGATGAAAAAATTATTTCTAATACCATATTCATAGTCCTCTTTTCTGCGCTAAAGCATATTTAAGAATTCTTGCGTCATTTCTTCTCTTTATGTTTATCTTAGCATTTTCCCAGCTTCCTCTTCATCCCCTCCTCCTATTTTTCTTCTTTCTTCCCTTTTCCCTTCTGCAAGCTTCTTGCGCAATCTGTTCTTTTGAGCTTCTCAACTCCCACTTCAAACAGGCAATGCTCTGTTCTTCCCTAGGTTGCAGCTTGAGCACGTGCTGTACTTCAAGTTCTCTTTCATAAGTTCTCTGCGATCGATACGTACCAATAATCCACAGTCCATGTAATTTGGAATGATTTTGATTTGTTTGTGGGTTTCTTTGTAAGATAATCTCTCTCCTT